>WEKX01000689.1:16074-27124 GCA_013390025.1 Pitta sordida
TGACGACACCAGAACGAGAGGGCACGGCCTCAAGCTACGCCAGGGGAGGTTTAATCTTAACGTTAGGAAGCGGTTTTTCACAGAGAGAGTAATTGCATATTGGAATGGGCTGCCCAGGGAGGTGGTGGAGTCGCCATCCCTGGAAGTGTTTAAGAGAAGACTGGACGAGGAGCTTAGTGACATGGTCTAGCTGGGGGCTGTAGGGCTGGATGACCCTGGGCCCCTTCCGGCTCGAAGTGGCCTGCTAGGCTGTGAGGCATCTAGGTTGGTGTTACGCTCTGGGATGTGCTCTCGGTCTCTGTACGGGTGTTAGATGGTGAGTTGGACTAGATGATCCTTGTGGGTCCCTTCCAACTCATAATATTCTGTGATTCTGTGAAAGAACAGTTGAGAAAACAGAGTAAAGAACCTTCTATACATAAATTAAAAAAAGAAAACACACCACATATGTTTGCGTAATAAGAATAGGTTTTATATCTACCATTCACTTACTGACATGTAGGACATCTCCCCTAAAACTTCTACAAAGGTTTATTCACACAATATACCTAATGATTTATGCAATTTTTAATTTCTTGTTTACTCACATGCAGTTTGTCTTACCGCATGCTCACTTTCATGATCCACTAGTAATTGCTATTAATATACATATATGGTTATTAAGAAAGTTACACCCCACAGAAACTGAGAGGTTATAAAAGGCTCTAGGAAAAAATGTCCAGCTCCATGTATTGCCTTTGTCCAGAATATATGCCTGAATTACATGCTGCTCTTAGGGAACAGTAACACAAGTAACTGAAAAGATAAAATGGTTTTGATTCCCACAAAAGCATTTCTATATTATCACAGGACACTCCATATTGAAATATGAGCATTTATTAAAAAGGAAAATGCATCCATCACCTTGCTAAAACCAAGGATACCCTTTACTTACCTTCTGAATAATGCCTTTACAGTCATGAGACAGGGCAAGGTTAGATATTAGACAAAAGACCACCTGCTGAACCGGGCAGTTATCACTTGACACTTGGGAAGCCAATTTCAAGATGTTATGCATTAATGAATTGCCAGCTGCACCTCGTGCAGATAGAAGCGATGATTGTCCACCACTGGCCCAACAAAGTGAAGCACAACCTTAAAGCAATGAAACATTTATCATATTAGCAATGCAGATATATATTTAAAAGAATAATCTACAGAAAGAGTAATCTAGCAGCTCAAAGGTTGGGATGGAACTTTTGAAAGGATTTTAAATGTAATTTTTCTTTGAACACAATGAAGTCAATAGGACATGCCTGGAACAGACACCTGCCTGAATGTGGCAGCTTAGTGGAATAGGCATCTACTGTTCTATTATTTAGAATCCAAGAGGCAATTTTGCTGTGAAACAGAAGCCATTGCTCTGCCTCGGAAAGTCTCCTCAAAAAATGGAACACTGTATCTAAGGCATTACACATACAAGTATTTGGCAACAGAATCTGAAGGGATCCTCTGAAACCAGTTCAAAACAAGAGATCTCTGTATAATCTGAAAGGACTAACATGAGTTTCTCAGAATATTTTTCTGAGAAATAAAAGTGCTGTCTGCATCTCTCATTACATTGTACAACAGCAGCAGGCACGATCCTATGCTACAGAGCTACAAGCTCAATTTAACAGAGAAGCAGGGAGCAACCATGTTACCAACCTCATGTTTGTGAACAAATACAGATATAAACCTTTTCATTTAGTGGCATTTGCCATCTGCAACAAGGGTTAACTCCTGACACAGCAAAAGTAAACAAAATGAGACAGTGTTTAAATGTTACAAATATGTCCCTGCATTTCTCTGGCTACACTGAGGAGGAGAGTTAGCCAGTTCAGTGTAGGTAAATTTGAGACACCTCATAAATCAGCTATTCTAAACAGAAAGAACAAACATAATTGATCAAAGAAAACTTGTTCTTATCACAAAGATAAATCAGCCTAGAGTCACTCCAAGTTAAGAAATAAGAAAGACCATGAGAACTTTAGTTTGATTTCTTGCACACTACAGGACGTCATATTTAAATTTTATACCCTATGTTTGACTAATGGACATTTGACCTTTCTTCAGTCCATACAAAAAAAACTTCTTTACGAAAAGAAGCCATTGCAAGATCACTTAAGGTCTGGACACATCAACTTGAAATAAACAGTAAAAAAAATTCAGACTTTTGAGTTAATATATTTTAACCTTGCAAACTCTTTTATGGTATCTTCACTGGGAAAAAACAGACAATTACATGTCTCTTCAAGCCACTAGCAAATAATTATGAGAGTAAATAACCAGGATAAGGAATAGGAAAAATCTATACTGGAAAAAAGATCAGGCTTCCAGCAATGAAGATAACTATCAATGAAAATAAATGGTTTGCTCAAATAAAGAAGAGAATCCTTATGAAAAATACACAAATGCAAGCTACGGAGTCCAAGACACAAATAAATGCAAGAAATTTAATACAAAATTAAATTTGATTATTGACTATCTCAGAATGTTCTCAATATAGACTGAAGTACCAACAGGACATTCAGTGAAACCTTCAAACATAATTATTTGAATTAAATACTATTTAATCCTTTAATATAACTGTAATCTTGCTAAATCCAACAGTCTGAAATAGGATGTGAACAAAAGTCTTTAATGTACTAAAATCAAAACTCTTGATAGACTTTGATGGGTCAGTGCTTTTATACTTCCCTCTTCTGGTACTCTTCCCTTTATTATGCTTTTCAATCTTAATTATTCTGGTAAAATATTTTGAGGTATTGCATCAAAGAGTGACTCTCATACCTGCAGGATAGTTTGCAGTGTAGACACAAAGCAAATGCAGAGCGATTTGCATAGAGGAGTCATCTGCTAGAAACCACGGCCATAGTGAATGCAGAACAGGAACAAGATGAGTTTTGAGCGCTGCCATCTACAAAAACATGAGGAAGAATTTAAACTGCTATACTCTTAAATACTTTAAAAGTGAAGAATAGAGTGAGAAATATGTATTTCTATCTCATGCTTTTTTATCTTATGTTTTATCTTATGGTTTAAAAGATTCTACAGAGAACACCAATGAAATTAACTCTATGCCAGTCAAAACCAGCATGTTTTAATTACTGAGAGACCGGCAAACAGAAGTAAAGATCTATTAATTCCAACTGTGATTTTTCAAGAGCTCTCTATTTTGAAGTTTTACTCAACTCCAACTAAAGTAATTGCTGGAACTCAAAAAGCATGGCAATACAACAGTTGTGTACAGAGCAAATGATGAAAATCTTCAGTGAGCAGGAGCAACCTCCTTCTCTTCTCCAAGCAATTGCCTCTACAGATCATTAACAAAACAGGAAAATATTCCACAATAATCTTAGCTAAGATTATGGCATAACCAAGTTATGGGGACTTTATGGATAATTAGATGGCTAGACAATTGGAACAGGTGTTCTCTATATAAAAAGGATGTTAATACATGCCCTATAAAAGGGGTACTTCACAAGTTGGGAAATCCTGTCGTTCCACCAATGTATTTGCTAGAAGCAGAACAAGTTGTATAAAGAGCAAAAATAACACAATGCTAAGACAAATTAAACTATGAAAAGGAAAATGAAAATAAATGCGTAAACACTACCAGCTTATTGCTGAAAGACAAAAGATCAGACAGAAAGAATGCAGGAAAAAATGAAAAAAGTAATGTATACTTTCCCTATGGAAAACCTAGGTAAGCAGAAGAACTGGAGCTGAAAAGCACAGAGAAAAAGATAAAGCATGTGAAACCAAAAGAAGAAATACACGATTCTGAAAAAAAAATATTTTAAAAACAATCAAGATAAAAACAAACCAGCATTTTAGAGGATTAATGCTTTGAACTCAGATAAAAAAAGTAAATGTCAAATTATTAATTAGGTTTTCTTTTTTGTCTGGTTTTGTTTGCTTGGGATGGGTTTTTTGTTGCTGGGCTGGTTTTTTTTGTCTTTCAGATAATGAAAGGAAATAAGAAAAGAAGAAAAAGGAGAGGAAACCAACTTCAAAGATCTGAAGTGTATTTCTCTGTGACTTTTTCATGGCCCTACACTTTTCTCCATATCCATGTTTCATATTACAGTCGGGTTCTCCTACATCGCAGACGCGCAGTCTTAATCGGGTTCTGCGAAGCCCTACTTCTGCGTTGAATGGCAGCTCATTAATATGCAAATTCGCCCTGCATCCGCAGACGGCTTCCTGGTGCTGTTTTGGCACTGCGTTTCCGTGTATTGGTTGCCATTGTGGCCATTCTGGGGGGTGGATAAGCGGCGGAGCCCCGGCTGTGCCCAGGGTGGGTGGCAAAGCGGAGGAGCCCAGGGGGGCAGTGGCAAAGCGGAGCCGCCACTGCTGCCCACAGAATGGCACAGGTGGCCACACTGCCACTGCCTGTGCCGCCACAGGTCATGCATGTGCAGTTGCGAAAAGGGGCCTCCTTCATTGCTGAAAAGTCATGCCACTAAGATGTGAAGCCGCAATATGGGGGGCGTGAAGTGCAATAGGGCTGACTATATATGCTTTGAAAACTAGAATTATTGAATTAAGAAAAAGAGAAGCGGATATAAAAAAATAACAGCCATCAGAAACCATTGCAAGATGACGTTTCAATAAGAACACTGAGTTCCTAATGCACTTATGAAACATTCTTAGAAACTGGGAATAATAATGACCATTGAAGCATTTCATGCCATTAATATCAAACTTAAATTTAGCCAGTTTGAAAATAACTTCAAAGAAGAAAAGAAATTATCTTCACCCACTTACTGAATGGGCTCACATACTTCAGTATAAGAATACTTACTTTGCATTCTTCATTTTGAAAGAGACAGTTTCTCAGCAGCTGCATGGAACACCTTAACTCCTTGAAAAGGTTATCCTCCTAATCCAGAGAAAAATAATTGAAGATCAGCAATGTAAGACCCGAATGAATTTTGTACAAGGAGGAAAGAAATTTCAAAGGAGAGGTGTAATTGTAAGGCATCAACATTTGGGTCACATCTCTTCAGCAGTTTTCTTCCCATCTCAGGTAGAATTCATCTCAGCTAGCTTCAAGCTCATTTACTAAAGACATTTATAACAAGCTACTTAGAGTAATCCTCATCTCTTTATAACCCACAGATACTATTTCTAGGGGCACCAATTTGACCCAATACAGAGATCTGTAATTTAGAGCTCCATTTCTCTTACAACTAATGAAGAATAGGTGGGTACATTTTCTGCATATTCGTTCTATCCTAAAACAGACATCTAAACCAAATCAAACAAATCACTCCCTAAAAGCACCTTTTTTCTTCCTTTCTTCCTAGCTTTGTCTTGCAGATCTCTACACTTGGTCAAGCCAATCCATCCTTATATTCCCAGGGTCTTAGTTCTCTACCTTAATAAAGGAAATAGCTTCCAACCTGATAAGAATGTTACAAAGATAAATACAGACCTTTGGACAGTGAAGTACTATTCTGAGATTCGAGTACACAAGTAAACAAAAAATCCTTCTTCATGATAGAGCTGTGACACTAAAGGTTAATGATGGCTGACCTAACTTCTATAAGGCTGACACACTAAACCACTTATGAAAGATGATCAAATGCCAACAAGCTTGTTCACCACAGGATATTATTTTTGTCCTATAAAGGAACAAAAATGGAAAATAGGATTCATGCTTAATATCAGACAAGGTGAAGCAATAATGTGTGCTTATAAATCATAACATGCACATTTGCTGACATTTAGAAATGAAGTAACAGTTTATCCCCAGAAGGTTAATGAAAGTCACATGCAGTAGATAAAGAAGAAACATATAAGTCATCATTACATCACTATATTTTGTAACTGGTTTGTCTCGCTTTTAGCGAAATAAAATGCCAAATCAAACATGTTCTTTCAAGGAATTACCTATGTATTAATTTAGTTAATAAATAAAATAGCATTAAAATGCCACAAGTTAAAACTCATATTTAATGAGTTTAGGAGGTTGAAAAAGTTACAGACTGCATTCATGACACTGTTTGTATTTATTTATTTTAGAATATCTTGATTTTTACTAAGATCCTATTTTAAGAGGCTTTTTATAAACTCGGCTATTTGTAAACACTTTTCATGCTCTCGGTTAGCATCAAACTATTATTTTGAAAGAAAAGAAGTATCATTAGTTGCCCTGAGAATGAATTTAGGTAAAACACATTTTTCCTAACAGTTAAACAAAAATAAAAGAAAGAAAAAGAGAAAAGAAGCTCAGATAACTTCCCTTTTGAAAGTTGTGCCCTGAAATGGGGTAATTTTCTGAATGATCAGCTAAATCTACTATGAAACTGATGTCTTGATTTCCCTCACATGAAACTGCTTGAGAGGGTCCAGAGAAGGGAAACAAGGATGGTCAAAGGACTGAAGAACAAGCCCTGTGGGGAGCGACTATGGGAACTGGGGTTGTTCAGCCTGGAGAAGAGGAGGCTCAGAGGTGACCTAATTGCTGTTTACAACTACCTGAGGGGAGGTTGCAGCCAAGTGGGTGTGAATCTCTTCTTTCAGGCTGCCGACACCAGAACGAGATGTCATGGTCTTAAGCTACGCCAGGGGAGGTTTAGACTGAATGTTAGGAAGAGGTTTTTCACAGAGAGAGTGATCTCTCATTGGAATGGTGTGCCCAGGGAGGTGGTGGAGTCGCCATCCCTGGAAGTGTTTAAGGGAAGACTTGATGAAGAGCTCAGTGACATGGACTAATCGGTGGGGAGTTGGACTAGATGATCCTGAGAGTTCCTTCCAACCTAGAATAACCTGTGAACCTGTGAATGGTCTGTCCAGGGAGGTGGTGGAGTCGCCATCCCTGGTGGTGTTTAAGAAAAGACTCAATGAGGAGCTCAGTGACATGGCATAGATGATGGGAGGCTTGGATGGATGGAGCATGGTGCCCATGGCTCCATGCTTGTGGGCCTGATCCCTGGGTGGGCGTTCGGTTGGGCATTGAACTAGATGATCCTATGGGTCCTTTCCAACTCAGAATAACCGGTGAAACTGTTTGTCATTATGCAGCACATATGATTAACGTTACAATTACGTAAGGTAGCAACATACAGTCCCAATTTAGCAGGGAAATCTGCCACAAAGTCTCTTGCAAATCTTCCAAAGGATTTTTAATTAAACACTGTCATTCTGACCTTTCTCAGAGACTCCTTTCTTCCAATTTCTTTCAAGTTTAAATTCCTTCTAAGCTCAGCACAGGAGCAAGCTTCCCAGGCCCCAGCTTCCCTCTTCTCAACCCAAAACATACCAAGATCCAGCTGATTTCAACCTTACAGGACATATCTAGGGTAGGACACATTTCAGCCTCCAGCCCTTGAAGAAGGGGTAATAAATATGCTTAGGAGCTCTCAAGAAAAAATACTGTAGCCTTCAAATGTCAGGGTCAAACTCAATTTTTTTTAAGACTTCACTGTTATAAAATGCAGTTTCACATTCCCACAAATCAAGGCTAATGTGTGCGCCAAAACCTCAGAGAAAAATACTACTGAGCTCAAGAAACGCAGAAATACTCTGCAGGAAGATATTATCTGTGATTTCTGCTTTATGTGAGAGTGGACAAGATATTAAACTTGACAGCAGAGGCTACTGCCTACATTTTAACCTTTTAGATGAAAGTGGCAGAAAACAGGCAGGTTGCAACAAAAATCCTATGAAACTGTTGTACGATGGTAAGACATAATTTGCATCTAGATGTGGTAAAGAAGAGTTGGGTGGCATTAGAGCCTAGAAGAAGAGAAAGGAAGGTTAAAAAAAGACTAAATTAATTGTGAATGGATAAAAAACCCTGGAAGTGCAGGTGGTGTAAGGACCACAAATATGAGGTCAAAAACCAAATCTGACAAGAAGTTAATACCAGGAACGAGTCTGTTGACAAGAAACTGAGATGTCCAGACCAAGTTTGAAGGAGAACAGAAAAAAAGTAGAGTTGGAAGTCATATAATAGGAGAATGTGGAGAGTAAAAAAACTATGATTTACATGCATAAGCAGACTGGGACTGATTTTGGAGTCGGAGGGAGACTGACTGACACAGAAACAGACAAAATCAAAATGGGTAGCACTGGCTGAAAGACACTGAGAAAGAAACCTTGAGAAGACCAAAAATAATTATTGTGGAAACAAGATGAGAAAAATTAGCTGGATTGGGTAGAACCATAAAGTCAAGGGTAAAAGTCCAAGTATGTTTGAAAACAATACAGTTCTCTGATACTGCTGTAAGGCTGAATATCATAAATATCAAGCACTGACAGATCTCAAAAGAATGAATGTATGTGAGTGAATGTCTGAACTTTGAACTCTCAGTCAGAAGCCTGCTAGTTGCTAGCTTTATTCACAATGGGCTAGTTGCTAATGATGATAACCTGGACTAAAAGTAGGAGGTCCTGCATCATCCGATTAATGAAAATCTTCAAGATGAAAGCAGTAATTCAGAGGTTGATCATATGTTGTACATACTTTGCACACAGATTGTTAAGCTTAGGTAAACAGGAGCTTGGAGTTCCGGAAAGAAAACTTGGTGCCAGAAAGAAATAGTCCTGAAAAGAAATGGTCTATCAAAGAAAGAAATGGGTCCAAAAAGAAGAGCATGAAGATCCTGGCTAGAGGAGCACTCCTGCAAGCGGAGGAAGATCCTGAGGACCAGAGAGATGCAAGGAGAAAAACACCAGTACATGCCCAGGAGCTTTATCCAGTAGCTGGACAAGATCGAGCAGCTGTAAAATATGAACTGATGTGATTTTTCTGACTGAAATTCCCAAAATAGCAATCATCTCCATGTTGGAAAAGCAATTTGAGACCTAGTAAGACCTCTGAGCGGGAGAGCACGTGAGAATCAAGCTGGTAATAGCTCTAAAATCATTGAATCTTACAGAAGGTCCAGTATCATGCCCACTACAAGTTTTCATTTACTCTGTCTCCGTGACAGACACCTGTCTCAAAAAACCCCAAATCAACCCAAACCTCCAAACAAAAGAGAGCTGGGAAGTGCCTTATCATATCACTCTTTTGGATTTTATAGCTACCTTTTTTCTCTGCGCTTTCCCAGGCTTTAGGGAATCCAAGTTCAGCTGTGCCTGAATGTGCTTCATGTTTTCTATACAGCTGTCTATCAAGTCAACTGGAAGACAAAACCCAGAAACATTTATAATTACATTCACAATCAAAAATATTTTACAAAACACAAAATATCTTTCTGGCAACGATCTTCTTCGTGATACCAGGAAGTAACTAACAGTTTCTGAGATGAAGTGCATCTAGTTGAGATGTGTGAATATCTTTGAGCCCTCTTGCAACAGAGACCCATGAGAAGAATGCTCAAAGGACTGGTAAGATTGAGAAGGAAAGATGATTTGGGCAGGAGAGGATAACTACTCATAAATCTTCAGGATATCTTCAGAGATGTTGCACAGAAGAATGAAGCTTCAAGAGGCTAAGGCATATACTACAGAGTGCCCCTGGAAGTCACAGGGAGACACGTCTGGGCAGGTCTCGTGAGTTATGCAATCCATGAAGACACCGAATCCATGAATATTCAATTACCCACTGCCCTTAGCCATGCACCCTGGACTAATTATGTCTGGAGGGTAGTCCCGGTAGCCCTGGCTTGCACCGTAGCACCTCATTAAAGCGGAGGAAGCGTGTTTTGGTGCCTCCAAGCCACAGAATCCAGGATAGGACTCTATGCGCACGCACGTGCGGTCGCACAACTTGCTGAAAATCCAGCCCGGCTAACTGAATACACAAATATGCGAACCATGAATATGAGGGTTTCTCTGTATTTATATTACCAAACCCTTCTTTGATAATAGCAGATTTGATCTGAGGTGGGACAAAGCACAACAACTGTTCAAGTGACTTAAAATTGCAAAATGTTGAATTAGGCTCTTTTCTTCAGAGTTAGATTTTAATTCACTACAAGATCACAGAATAATGACATGAGTGAATGCAGTAAGAGCTATAGATATCATGTCTCTGGACTTCTGTGAGGCTTTGGACATGGTCCTCTGCAACACCCAAATTGGAAAGTTATGTAATTGACAGGTGGATTGTACGCTTTATAAGGAATTGGTTAGATGCTCACTCAGAGGGTAGCAGTCAATGGCCCAAAGTCCAGATGGAGACTAGTGACAAGTGGTGTTCTCAGGGGTCCATATAGGGGCCAGTTTCATGTCTTCATGAACAACATAGTGGGATTGAGTGCACTCTCAGCAAATTTGCAGATGACACCAAGCTGAGTGGCGCAATTGACATGCCTGAGGGATGGGATGCCATCCAGAAGTACCTGGACGAGCTCAAGAAGTGGGTCCAGATGAATGTCATGATGTTCAACACGGTCATACGCAAGGTGCTGCACTTGGATTAGGGCAATTCCAAGTACTAGGTCGGGGGGGGATTAAAGAATTGAGAACAGCTCTGTCAAGAAGGACTTAGGGGTGCTGGTGGATGAAAAGCTGGACATGACCCGGCAGTGTGCACTCATGGGGCCAACTGCATCATGGGGATGCATCAAAAGCAGCATGGCCAGCAGGTAAAGGGGATATTTCTGCCCCTCTGCTCTCACTCTGGTGAGATCACACCTGCAGAACTGCATTCAGCTCTGTGACCCCAGCACAGGAGGGACCTGTTGGAGTGAGTTCAGAGGAGGACCACAGTAACGATCAACATCTTTATTGATGATATGGATGAGGGAATTGAATCCATCATCAGCAAGTTTGCAGATGATACCAAGTGGGGGGCAATTGTTGATCTGCCAGAGGGTAGGAAGGCCCTCCAGAAGGACCTTGACAGGCTGGAGAGATGGGCAGGCACCAACAGTATGAGGTTTAACAAGACTAAGTGCCGGGTTCTTCACTTCGGCCATAACAACCCCATGCACTGCTATCGGCTGGGGGAGGAGTGGCTTGAGACTAGTGAAGTGGAGAGAGACTTAGGTGTACTGCTCGACAGGAAACTCAATATGAACCAGCAGTGTGCCCAGGGGGCTAAGAAGGCCAATGGCATCCTGGCCTG
>WEKX01000689.1:36116-121538 GCA_013390025.1 Pitta sordida
GATCACTCTCTCCGTGAAAAAGCTCTTCCTAACATCCAGTCTAAACCTCCCCTGGCGTAGCTTGAGGTTATGTCCTCTCGTTCTGGTGTCGGCAGCCTGAGAGAAGAGATTCACACCCACCTGACTGCAACCTCCCCTCAGGTAGTTGTAAACAGCAATGAGGTCACCTCCGAGGTTCCGCTTCTCTAGGCTGAACAACCCCAGTTCCCATAGCTGCTCCCCATAGGGCTTGTCCTCCAGTCCTTTCACCATCCTTCTCACCCTTCTCTGGACCCTCTCAAGCAGCTGAACATCCTTCTTAAACTGGGGAGACCAGAACTGCACACAGTACTCAAGACGTGGTCTGACCAGTGTCGAGTATAGTGAAGGACAACTTCCCTAGTCCAACTGACCACACTGTTCCTAATACAGGCCAGGACACCACTGGCCCTCCTAGCCACCTGGGCACACTGCTGGCTCATATTAGGGTGAGGTATTACTCTGTCTTCTGACCAACATGTATTTTGTTGCGCAACAAGTTCCCAGAAGAATTCGTGAAAAGACACTACCTGGCCAATTTAAAACTAGGTTGGAAAATATATTAATATGTGCTCCTTAAGTGCAACAACACTGATCTTACAATATCATGGATTGAACTATGTAAAAGGGTTAATGATTCATTCTGGTAAAATTTTACAATTTTTACAAAGGTAGCTGTTAAAAACAACAACGAACATAAAACAACTATATACCCTCTTTTAAAAAATACAAACATATATCTCGCAATCACATTGTCAAATTTTAAATACCTGAATAATTAATGCAGTAAGTTGAGTTACTGATGCTTGGCAACCTTTGGTGTGATCCAGAAGATAGCTAATAGTTGGATTCTGACATACACTCGGTTTATCTTGGAGTTGTCTTCTTCCTTCCTCATTCAAAAGGACAGAGAGGAACTGCAAACTAGCCATATATAAAGCAGGATATGTGGTAGACAGATGAATACAATCAGAAATGGTATCTGAAAGTTAAAACAAAATAATAAAATTTTTTACATTTAATTATGATTAAAGCTCAAGTGCTTGGAAACTCAGAGAGTTTATCAAAGAAAGTGTTTGAGCCAAGAAACAATAACAACTGTGCACTGCACAAGAGATTCTACAAATTCTATGCATTTATTAAATCTTCAACAAATCCTAAGAAAGAAAAGTTTGAGGTTCTAAGGTTTGAATTAATTAATTGGATGGCATCGATTTGATTATAAAACTAAAAAGTAATTACTTAAAGTAATTTTCATTTCATTTAAATCACTAATTTCTTCAACAATTTTCTGAAGTCTCCTCACTTTATTCAACAGCTCACTCTATAAAACCAACAGTATCCATCAGCTGCTCTATGTGCAATTGGATTTGGATTCACTGCATCACTTAACATACACCTGGTTGAAATCACAACCTTGTCTGGACTATGCTCATACTTATGCTCAGTATTAAAAAATGTGACTAATCTTGCCTGACTACACAATTTACTAATGTAAGAATAATTTTTAAAAAAGAAACAAACAAACCCCTGAATAATAATCTTGAATTCCTATATCTCATATCTCCCTTCAAAATTGTTTTCATTTTATGAAAGATATGAAAAAAAATAGGAAAAAAGAAGTGCTAATGGATCATTTCACAAATACCATATCTGGGTAAGGTTATAACTAAAATCACTAACCCATACATGCAAAGAAAATGTCTGAATTTATCTGGCAGTTCAAAAGTTTCACTGACAATATTAGAAAGAGTTTAGTTAATGAAATAAGCCAGTCAAGTTCTGGTCAGATTTGTCTTTCATTCTGGACATCTCAGTGGTAATTACTTAATAGATATAAACAGGAATTACTCTCTTTTCTATTTGGTCATTTTACTAATTGCTAGGTTAAAATGTATACAGGAATAGTCATTACCAATTATTGCTGAACAATGATCTGCAATGGCTGCTGTCACAGATGGAAAAGATATCTGGCCACTTTTCCACAATAATGTAGTTAGAAGGCTGAAAAAGTCTACCCACGTTTCATGAAGCACAGATGTAACCTCAATATCTGCAAAGACAACATAGAAAAATCAAACCATTTACACATGTGCACAAATCTGGAAAGCTAAACCTGACAACAACTGTCACTTTATATGAAGGTGGTCCATAAATGAAGATCTGCCTCTGTTTGGTTATACTGGAAACAAAGTACTTTGTTACCTAAGCTGTCTTTGTGGCGTATTGTGAGAATCCTGAAGGTATTTCCCAAGAGGGGTTTCAACAGTTCATCCTGGATTACAAGCTGAGAGTCCACCAATAAACATGATTTTAGAAGCCTGGACACAGACGACAAGTACTGAAGTAGTATTAAGACCTGTTAAACATTTAGAGAAAAACATGAAATAAAGTCACATATTTACACCTACCATCTCATTTGTAATTTACTCACATTATATCAACTGATTTGTAATATTTTGAGTTAATATACACCACTTAAAATAAATAATAGGACATAAATTTAAAAAGTATTGTCTTAATTTTTACTGTTGAAGATGTAACAGAATCTCTAGCCTGGAAACACATGCATGCAATCAGTTTTCTAGTAACCAAGAAAAGGTTTCTTGTAAGAAAGTTATGACTCTCACTGCATGTACAGATGCATATTCATTGAAGTTCACAATCAAAAACATAAAAACGGTCATTAATTTTAAGAAATACATGCATATTTCTTGAAAACAGAAGCTCAACTTGAAGTTTTAGGAAAAAATTACTCCAGACATTCATTTATTCTCCTAAGATTTCTGCAGAAAACACATTTCTTTAATTACGGTAGTAACTTTCTTCAAATTAAATCTTAATGCAGACCAAGAGAAGCTATAAAATGGTTCTATGCCATGAAACAGTATGTTCTATATGTTGTATATATAGAACTATATTTGATAAAAGAGTAGTTCGATCAGCAGTAACTCTATATGGTTTGAATACATCAAAATTTTGGAAACTACATAAGTGTCTGCAGGATCAGAGACAAAGCAAAGCAGCCAACGTTGTTGCAGTGTACGTGTCAGCAACTGTATCCGGCTTATACTTCAGTACCATACAAAGAAATTCTATTACAGTCAGCCCTTTTGCACTTCGCGCCCCCCATATTACGGCTTCAGATCATAGCAGCATGATTTTTTAGTGATGTAGGAGACCAGTTCCGCAACTGCACATGCGTGACTTGCTGCCGTGGTGGCGGCGGAAGTCAGGCTGCGCAGGTCCCAAATAAGACCGCGGGTGCATGATATAGGAGACCTGACTGTACCTGATTTCTTTAAAGGATAAACCCAATTTATATTTTAAAACACAACTAATTTTCAGCTTGATGGTTCTAAGCATAGTTCTAACACAGAAATTAATTATTCTGTGTTGGTTTAGATGGTTTATTTTCCCTTAAGACTTGTAAAAAATATAAAGATTCACATGAGTGTAGCATGTGTGGACTATGTTAATAATTATAGATTATGCTAATGTAATTCATTTCATAACATCAAAAAATTGGAAAGTAACAAATACTTCTCTGACCTGAGATTTCACGTGTTCTGTATGACTTGGATGACCCAATGGAGCTTTCAGTTCCATGACACATCTCTCAACCAGATTAGCATTTACAAGACTAAAATAAGTTGGTTAGAAATAAAGTTAATTAATTAAACATTCCACTAATTTAACATTCCATAAAATAGAACAATATAAATAAAAACAAAAAGTAAAAATAAAGTAAGAAGCACTTACTGGTAAACCTCACTATTTTAAGAAAGTCTAGTGCAATAGCAACTATAATAGCAGCAAGGTATTTCAAAATAGTTAGACTAATATAAATTCCAACAGCTGTTACCAGACTGGCAAAAATCAATTTTTTCTATTTGATTGCTTATTTTCTTTGGTCTAGAAAAATAAATAGCTCTGTGAAAATATAAACTGTATCTAAATCAAGTTTGTTGGGGTTTTGTGTTTATTTGGCTTTGTTTTGTTTTTTCCATTAATTGCACTATGAAGATCAACTATAAAAACTCCTGAAAACCTTTGCAGAAAACCTGAACTAATTTTTCATGCTTCTCTTCAGGACTTCCAAGTACCTTCTACAGGAAAAAAGAATTTTTTACAGTAGAAGTGGAAATACGGAATACAATCTGCAGACTATTTTGAAGTGGTTCCTTCCTTTAAAAATAAGAAGAACACTATGGTTTATCATCCAATACTCTCTCAAATCTGGCAAGTGTTTTTTTATTTTACTCTCTTTGAGTGTAAGAGTCTTTGGCTCATCTTCAAACTACTTCACACAATTCAAAGAAGAAAATCATAACATGAACTGAAATGATCTGCAAATCTAAATACTTATATTATGCATTGTTTTACTAAAAAAAAAAATTAAAAATTACCCATCCAAAAAGAATGACTAAATGGCCATCTACACAGAAACCTAGAAAACTGTGAGAGGAACACAGTAGTTCCGTGGAAGACAGACACCACAAATTGAATCACCAATACGACTACCTCATCTGTGAAAAAAAAAAAATAATCCTGCTTCTTTACCTTAGTTGATTGTATTTCTTTAAAAAAGGCATTTCTGAACACTTCAGAAGCAAGAAGTAAGATCAATATGTTTAATGGTTTTGATAAGAAACACAGGTAGACCTCATTAAAATATTTTTAAACCTCTATTGCTACACTTTGCGTATAGATCAACAGCTATTGATCTCATACCTGCTGAGAGCTGTTAGCAAATGTGTTTGTTGAAGAGCAATTCCAGTATCTTCTGGTGTGACAACCAGCAGATTGTGCAGAAGGCTGCAAACAGCTGACAAAAGGGTAGGTGTGACTACACCACGCTGTTTAGACAGAGCAACAGACACTGGAGAATCATGATGACTTGGAGATTCTGTTATGGTTGCATCACTTTGACCTAGAATATGTTTAATAAAAAAAGAACATAAAATATTAAATTACAGAATTACAGAAAACAAATTTCTTTTTATTTTTTATAAAACACCCAAGCCCTCTCTGTATTTAAATGAGTATTCTGTAATGAGAAAAAAACAAACCCAAAGAAATCAGACACAGAAAATAGTTCTGAAAAGTTCTGCTCCCACTATCAGGCACTAATGATTGTTAAAGACAAACATTAAATTTGGAGAGACAAATTCTCAGTCCTTCCTTTACCAGAAAAATACTCCATGTGTGTGTATGCATGTATATGACAGATTTATCATGATTGAACGCTTTGAAAGGGTGAGTAGATGCCAGGAATAGAACCTAAATCTTAAGCTACATTTCAAGTAGTACCAACCATTTTCACTTATTTCTACCAAATGTATTTCATCCTATTTCATTTTAAAGGAAGTGTTTAATGGTTGTCCTCTAAAAGAACCACAGGAAGCATCAATAGTGATTGTTCCAGCAATATGCAAGCTGTACAAGGGTACAGCATGGACAAATACTGAAGTATGGGCAAGCTAACACACTGTAATCATCATTATGTACACACCTCAAGTTTGATTTACCTTGTGCCATAAGTCGATCAACTACGGTTTCAGGAATAAAACCAGTTGAACTTGTTGGAACTGTTGCTTGCAGCTCAGTAACACTCCTCAGTGATGGTGATTCAGACAGAATCTAGAGAGCCATAAAAAGGAAACTAGCTGATTCCAGCTTTTATAGACTATGCTTCTATTTATATTTTGCTCAAAAGAGGGGAAAACCCCAACATAACCAACAAACCCACGAAAAATTATGGAAATATTACAGCTCAAAACCAATTTGATTAAATAAATACCCAATAATTGAAACTTTTGAAAGATATACAATATGAACAGCCCGAAACATTTCAGTTAAAAACTGCTCAATGCCCATGCTACTGGAAATTCTTCCACTTCATCCTTCTTTTTCATCCATATAATTAATTCAACCTACATTTGGATAAAGATAGAACAAAGTATTTAAACTGAAATTTTTCATGGACTATTCGGTCTACTGAGAACATCATCACTTGCCCATTGGTGCCAGAACACGTTCAGATAAAAATATCACAAGCACACTTGTCATCAGTCAGAGTCAATGTCTTAGAGTCTTTCCAACTCTGGGTACTTCTCTTAACATTAATTCTGTGTTCCTTATATTTATTCATTTCATAGTGAAGATATGAGATATTTACGTGACAGTAGATATAAACTCTACTGTCATACTACCATGCTCCTCCTACTAATTTTACATCATCTACATTATGAATTTCACATACTTTCAAAAGTTCTTAATGCTCTTGCAACTGTGTTTAAAATCATAGGTTTGAGATCAGAAGACCTAGAGTCCCCAGCTAAATGATGTGCATTTGTAACACAATAGTCCTGTGACCTGTTCTAGAGCGAACAGGTATCTGTCATGTCAAGTCACTTTTTCACTTCTAGTTTTTATTTTCTAGACAGACAATTCACATCAGATCATTTTCTTCAAGTGTGTCACCATACAGTGCAAAGAATACAGAATGTTGGGGAATCCAATCAAATCCCAACACAGTTACAGCATGAACAAGAATGTTATTACTTTTCCTCACAGTGAGCTTTCTACGGAAGACTGAAATATTTCAAAGGTTTGGGTTTTTTCTTATAAGTTTTGTTACAATAACAGTTGGAATATTTTTTTTTAACCTGAGGGAATGTAAAACTTCACTTAACTGACAAAATGGCTGTAGAGAAGGAAATCACAGATTACTCCCTTCCTAGCTATTGTATCCTTGCAACCTGCATGTTGTAACTCTTCTCCCCTTCATTTTCCTCTGGTGTCCCACTATTATTCACCCTACAATCTTGAATCTTTCTCCTTAATCCTGCTCAGTTGTTCCCCCAAAAAGCCCAGGAGGTTGTCACAACACAGAAAACCCAGGGTGCACACACTGAGTCACATAAACACTAAGACAACACTTTGCTAATTTCCATGTTAGCAAAATGCAGTACCAAGCTGTACCAAGTGATTGAAATTCAAATTCTCCTTTGGTTACACAAATAAACACCGTATTTGCCAATTGAAATAAGGTATTTAAAGTTGTATGATTGTTAATTTTAATAACTATTAAAATCCATTATTTATATTAAATCAATCCAGCTTGACACATGGTAAATTCTGCATTTATTTAACACTACACTTCAATTCCAAGTATTCTAACAGGTGAGAAAAGCTATAATTCTTTTCCTTAAATAGTACCAACTCAAAATGAAACTTCTAACATCCATATGGTTCTTCTGAAAGAAGTAAGGCCCTAAAAAGAATTACATATAACTATACTGAGAGTTATCTTACAGATATATTATTATGAATTATACAAGCTTTCACATATTAGTAAATAGTAACAGTTACACTGCACAACAATTATTTCTCCATTTTCTACAACTGTTTAAACACTTCGGCCAAGGAAATAAGAACAAGTTTTTAGTTATATTAAAAAAAATAAATTAAAACAAACACTAAAAGCTTTATCTGGTTAGAAAAATATCAGCTTCCTGCACTGATGGAACATTTATTGGTAATTGCTTCACAGTGGGAAATTGGTTAAAACTATACGTTTTCTGCTATCTTAACAGAAAACATGCAGTAACACAATGAAGATGTTTTCGCACCGTTCTGCCTTCCAGGAGAAAAAAGATATTACCACTTTTATAAATAACCCTTGATAAGGATGAACTGGGAGTCTAGAATATAGTATCTAGTAAAGGATGTTTGCTACTGCCATCATAATCTTTCTAGGAGCAAAGAAGCATTGTGTTGCTTAACAGCAAGACTTTGGAAAGGGGTTTAATAGAGGGAAAGCTTCGAGTGTGTGGAGAGGGAGATGACGACTGCAGATTAGAACTAGTTCAAAAGAATACAAAAATTGTCAGAGTGGAAACACAGGAGAAATGTGAGGGTCTTGTCATTTATCTACTAGATAGGAATAAAAGGTCTTTTCTTAACCCCTAGTACAAAAATCCCTCTGGCATTGCTTTAATAGGCTT
Source organism: Pitta sordida (assembly GCA_013390025.1). Classification (NCBI taxonomy): domain Eukaryota; kingdom Metazoa; phylum Chordata; class Aves; order Passeriformes; family Pittidae; genus Pitta; species Pitta sordida. The sequence continues at coordinate 44,147 of WEKX01000689.1, forward strand.
GCAGTGATTAATTCTATTCAGTTATCTTTTCAAAGGTTTCAATCACTTAACTGTATAGCACTCTGGTAATCATGGTTCCAGAAAGTAAAGCACACATTTTTATAAAATAGCAAAAAGAATCCATAGGAAAGAACAGCCACGACTTAAAGCTATCTGGGAAATGTCTGTAGATCTTTAACCCAACCCATTTTTAGCTCAAATTTTTAAATAACTGCTCATTTTGCTAAGTTGTCCTGGCCACAGAATAGCCATAGAGTATTTATGCAGTGTGAAGTAAATTGGTATCTCCATGCAGGTTGGTGCTCTCTTATCATATATACTAAACACAAACCAAACATGTTGGTAAAAATAAGAGTGTTTGCCCTTTATAATGATAACCTGAGCTAATGTTTAAATTATTAATTTCATAGAAGACCAAGATTTTTAATCTTCTCAGAAGAAGACCTTCTGCAGAATCCACATTCCAGTTCAGAGAAGAAGAAATTTGACAAAAATCTGTAATCCACTGTGATCTTAAAGACACAAAACACAGTGCCTATGAGTTAACAGAGTACAGACAATTGAGTTCTGTTCCTGGTTTTTGACAATACGTTGAATCATTGATTTTATCTATGCATGGTAATTCTTTAAATAAAATGAGCGAAATTCTACTTCAGGTCCCTGCAAGATCTCTGACTCCTTTTTAAATTTTCTTCCTGCAAATTTAGGTAAAAATTTAGGAATGGAGGAAAAAAGATGAAGCCAAAAAGTAATTTAGACACAATTTTCACTGAAGTTCATATGTCCCTGTGTGAAATCAGCTCTTGATAGCACACAGCTCAAATAAAGTACTGATTACATGAAAAGAAAGCAGAGAAAACTAATGGTCTGTTAGGACAAGGAATGGCTATGGATATACTAGAACATTTATAATTTTTTATCAAAGTATCAAAGAAGAGTTTCTGGTAGAAACTATTCTACTTGGCTTGATTGCTGGGTCTCAGTTATTTGCAGCTGCTGTTATCAAATCCCACTGTACACCAAAATCTCAAACAATTTCTCCCTTCAAGAAGACCTGCAGATTCCTTTTCAACTGTGATGGGGAAAGCACGCCATCTCGTGGGCTTGGAATAATGACATCTTCCTGGTACATCGACATGCAAAATTTAGCCACCAACTTCTACAGATTTTTAGTAAAGACTTCATAGTTGTATTTCTTTTACTCACACATGACGATTTAAAGCTTTGGGTCAAACTGTGGGCCAAATATTTTAAGTTATATAGGAATAAATGACAAATGTCTGACTTCAGGACAAGTTTGAATTTTCAAAAGTATTTCCTAACTTTATGAGAGACACTTCAGTTAACTGCCCTCTGAAATACCATTTGCAATTAGCCTCAGTTAAAGTTACAATCCTCTATTTTTATCTCCTAATTTATACTGACATCTGCATCTTGCCATCCAGCTTGGAAACTTACAATCTGTCATGTCAGCACTGGTATTTTCTAAAGGTAAGAAACTTAGCTATTACAATAGGAAAAAAAATAGCTCAGAGCTACAAAAAAGGTCCATGAAGGACAAATGGAAATTAAATTAACTTCCAGAAATGACAACCAAAGTGTTTGTGTTTGTTTGTAACAGAGAGAAAAGAAAAACAATACAAAATACAAACTTTTATAAAACTCACATGGTTGGCTGTGTGAAGTCTACAATATGTGGAAGACTGATACAAATGAGTGTATCTTAGTATTACACTGTGTTTTCTACTTTTAGTAATTATAATTTAGTACTTTAGTAGTCCATCTGCTGAACGGAATTGTTGAGCGAAGCCTAGCCTTTATGTTAAATTATGAAGCTACTTTACACATATAAATATAAATTATTGTTTCCTTTTTGCTTTTTTTAAGCTACTGAAGTTGAAGAAATTTAATGTAATGAACTCTTCTATTCTTCATAAAAACGCAAGAATAATTTTAACTAGATGAGACATACAGCCCCAATAATAATTGCTCAAATTAAACTTTTCCTTCAAGTAACATGAACAAAACAAGATGATATTTCTTCAATTTTCATTTCTGCAAGTAAGTGGCACTGAATTTTTTGAATGCCCTGGCTGGCACTGGACTTATTCCTCAAGCCTCCCCGAGAGTTCTGCTCTGGATAGGCATGCCACCTCTGCTGTGTTTGAACACAACAGACACACAGCAGCAACCAGAAACCTCGACAAAAAAACTCAGCAGAGACACGGCAGGGAAAGGACACTGGCAGGAGGTTCCGTGCCCCCTCGGTTTTTCAGGGGGTGGTGCTCAGAAAAGCTCCCTTCCTGGAACTGGGAAGTGGCAAAACGCGTTTCCTCTGCTTTAATGAGGCCGTACAGAGGGAGTCGCGCCCTCAGGACTGTCCTCCAGACCTTACTAGGGGAGGGGGCGTGGCTACAGGCGTGGCATACTTGACTACGTAGTGGGGTTGCTATCTTTGCGGATTCCACGACTCGCGTGAAGAGGGCCAGACCCAACAGCCTGCGAGTAATGGGGGATCACTGTATATCCTTTGATACAGAAAAAGGCATTTTCCTGTATTTTGTATTTTTACCTTTTCTTAGTATTTTGGTATATTTTGCTTATTTAAAACTAAAAAGCACTAGTATATTTTGCTTAAAGGTCTTGCTGTGCTTTGTATGCTGAGTCAAACTACAGGGAAAATATTTTAGTTTGATACAATGTATCTTTAAGCCTCAGAACATCATTGTATTCTCTCAGTACACCATTATAGAGTCTTCAGTACACTATTATAGTTCTTTTCTGTATTCCTTTGTATTACTGGACCTTTTAGGTGATACAAAGTTTGTCAGGTTCTAGTAGGACTTTGTAACCACCATAGGGTACCTTTGTATTCACTATAGAGTACCTTTGTGTTTTTACTTCTTACATTGATACAAGATTTGTATTTTAGCCTTGCAGTTGCAGTATTATTTTAATTAAGTATAATACAATAGAGACTTGTAGAAGAGCAAATTTTAAAAACTACTTGCTTGAATAATTATAATAGACAATCAGAATACGCCAAGAAAATTAGTACAATTGTAATAACCAATAGAATATAGTAATGAAATATTACCCTGTTAACAAGTGCATAAAAATCCTGTAATTTCCTATGATGGGGGGTGTGTGAGATTTGGCTTTTGTTTTTATTTTTATCATGTGCCACAGCAAAACTGGGCATAGCAATTCTAGTCAATAAGATAAGATCTTGCCATTTATCAGCCACTGTTGTATCGGCATGGGTATCTGTTTAACAGAAAAGAAACTCCTAAGTGAGGATATTCTGATTTCCATAATATACTAGATGATTATTCATAAATGAAAAATTTTTGAATATAAAAAATTTCAGTGCAACATGTCAGAGCTTTCTTAGAGCTATACTACAGTCTTTGAAAAATATACGATTTTTACCAGGTAACTAATGAGTGCTTTAAAAGCTTCCTTCACAGCCTGAACTGATGTTGCAAATATACTCTGGAACTCAATGAATGTCTTTCAACTTCTCCTTTGCATTTGGCATCTTGAAAGAGAGCACATGTTTACAGAAGAGTCATCCTAGCTAGAACTAAATTTTTCAAGCAGCCACCTGCATTATGTTTTTCATGTCTATCTTGGGCCTTGCAAACACTTGTACCACTTTTATTTTCTATAAAAGCATTTTCAGAATCCAGAGTTTATTATGACACAAAATACTCAATGTACTTATGTGGTTTTGACTGATCCAGTTCTGTTGCTGTGTTGTGTAAATATAAGTTCACTCTGAAAGGACAGTTTGGATAAAAGCAGAAGTGACTAGAGACAGTGTATTTTGTCAATAAAGCCAATTACAAAGCAATCTCTAGAGAATACGTCTTGCTATGAGAAGCTACAGAATTTAGCACTTCTTTATGCACTAAGCTAGTCAAGGTAAGCTATTTTACTTTTGCTCACTTCAATAACCACAAAAGGTTTTTCCAGCATATTAAAGTTACTCGGAAGTAAGTATCAATTTAGCTTCAACTAAATCTGATTGATTTCAGGTTTTGGGTTTGCTAGTTTCTTCAACATCTTTAAGAGTGCTGATTTTCTTGAAAGCATTTAATGAACAACTTCATGTTTAAAATATGTAACTACATTACTCTGCAAATTACCGTAGTTTCAGATGTTGAGTGAGAATGTGAAGATTTGCTTTGACTGGATGGAGCTTTCCAAAGATTAAGAGATTCATCAAAATCTGCAGGGAAAAACAACCAAATAAAAATTACTGTAATACCAGCTGTAATACTGTAATAAATTTTCACACATTGTACCTATGAATTCTTAGCCATCAAATTCCTTGAGTAAACAGAAACTAAATAAAATATTTTCATTCCAATACAAATAGTCTAGAAGATGCTACACTTAGCTAAAACTGCAGTGGCATAATCTTTAGAAATTTGAAATAGTTCAGATTTAGTTTTAGTTAAAAGACAATAGTACAAAGGTATTGAAGATACTGGGGTCTCAAAGCAGAAACAATGATCAGATGCCCTCGTCTTCAAAAAACTTCAAATTTGCACTTTAAGAGAACTAGTTTCAAGAGAATCTATATTCATATATATAAGGAATGCTTATTTGTTTTGTAAACCTCTTTCATAATAAAAAGTGTCAAAAAGTCTGTAGCACAAATCTATCAATAACAGGTTTGAAGCTTTCATATATTTAGAAAAGAATATAACAAAGAATAAAGTAGTATACTACACAGATTGGAGCAAAGTCCACAAAAGTAGAAGTCCTATATGTATCTTGGCTAATAAAGAGGAGCTAACTATTTCAACATAAATATGCAGACAGGGTTTTTACACGCCTGAAAAATATGAGAAAAATATATAAGGAAAAGCACAACAAAAATGGGTCTAAGACCTCTTCTCCATTTTCAAAGAATCAAAAAATTTGCTTCTTGTTCCTGAAATGCTATAGATTATTTCAAAGATACTGGAAGAGAAATTTTCTGGATTTGCCTTTCAATGACCTGATAAAATGTATTTTAATTGCTCACTGAAGAGTTCTACAACTCTAGAGTTTGAGTTTCTCTTAAGATATATTGCATCAGCTAACAGAACTACCCAAAGGCACAATTAAGAGGACCATGGGAGCAGTGAAATGTGTTAGATTGAAAAAATTACACTTATAGATAAATAAAGCAGACACTGAAGAAATTGATGATTTTTATGGCTGGAAATTTGTATACTGCTGAGGTATTTTTCTGATAACACAGTGATAACAGATAACCAAGAATGTTGGTTTTCCTTGGGTCGTCACAAAGTCATAACCTGGCTGGGAAAACAACATTCTTCTTCTGTCCATGCTTCTGTAACCTAAGTTTAACAGAAGCGAACTTAAAAAGAGCTGTTTAAATCTGCAGCCTTAAAGGATGAAAATACGAAAACAGCCTCACAAATAAGAAAAAAACCAAAACAACAGAAAGAATTCATTAATTTAATTTGCCATACCTTAAAACTTTTACTAACTGATCTCTGAAAAATTCCCTAGCTTTCTAAACCAAGATCATAATTCACATTTAGAGAAGAATGTGTGTTCCCACAATGCATGATAGTGAACATTAGAAATATTGTTCAGAAAGTGATTAGTCAATATAAAAGTTTGAGAGATACTCCAAAAGTATATAGGCTAAAAATAAATACATACATAAATCCAATCTGAGTATCAAATTTGATTAAATTATATCTGAATGGCTCAGAATGCAGCTAAATTCAGCATATTGTAGTTCATTCTTACTCATGTAACATTGAAGTTCAACACATCAAGAAACAAGACTCTTAAAAATAGTCCATATATTTCTTTTTCCTAAACTTTCACAGTACTGGATGTCATAAAGTGACCACTTTTAAAAGCATTTTATCCCCAATATTTTGCAAGAAAACATACTGCAGCAACAATTACATCTTTTCCATTTGCAACGTTTTGAAGATGGCCCAGAACTTTTTCTGAGAGATGCTCAATTAGTGACTTTTCGACTTAAATCCTCAGAGCAATAATTTGACTTCACAACATATTTAAGTGCATGGTTTATACATTTTCAGATCAATTTTTACTACGAATTACTTGTGATAAGTTACTCAAAACTAGAAGTTATTTAAGTAGGTTTAATATACCACAAGATTACACTGATACCTACCAGTTATACCACCTTTTTCTATGTTGAGATTGTCTTCCTTGTAAGAATTCAAATCAAACATGTAACATCCTAGGTAACAGTGTTTGACCATCTGATTCACATGTTCATAGAACTGGCAGTGATACAAAAGGGCCTTAAGTGCAGGTATACCTGTCTGAGAGAGGCCAGACTCTTCATCATGTACACAAGGACCCTGCAGACATGAAATTCACAAACATTTTTTTAAATAAATATTTTACATAAAATAAACAGTCAAAAAACCCAAACCTAATTAAGGGTAATTGTGCGTGTGTGTACTGGTCCACAGGCCGTAACTAACAGATTCCAAAAAAATTTTTAAGGTTGAGCTAAATCATAATATTTTACAAAAACTGACATGATTTAGCAAAATGGAAGTAGCTACTCAGCTCCTGAGAAGTATGTTAAGAGCTAAGTAGAAACCCATGAAAAGCTACAAATGAGTGATTTTAAAAGATCTTATGAATCAGTAGACATTACAATTTTAATTTCCCATTTAATTCTATCAAGATATCAAATAATGAAAAAGTTTTCTTTAGGGAAAAAAAGGGTACACTACAATAAGCATAAATATCATTAAAAAGTCATCCTGCTCTAGTATACTCACATATGACATCAAGCTATGTCAATCTTCTATGAAGATTTATTTAGAAAATAAGATATAAACCTAAAGAAATTATCTTTGAAGCATGGTTTTCAGTCTTCCTAGAGCAGTGGATTTATACCTGAAGATAACAACTTCATAGTCTTATTTCAAGTAAACAGTTAGATTTGACTGCCTTTGTTACAATGTTTCTTCAGTGTTTTCTATGGTAACTGAAGAAAACAAGAAGCTTTATTAAGCTACACATCACATGGTTTAGACTGAGCATAAAAATTAGAAGAGCAAAGGCGAAAGAACTCAGCCTGAGAAAAATTCCAACCAATTAGGTTATGCAAGACAGTTTTAGAAGCCTCCTGCCAAAAATTCAAAAAGGAACCAGTTAAAATTATGGAAAGAAAAATACTCAGTGCTAATTAGAAACTTTGTTTGGCAGTCAAGAGAAAGCAGTTAGATCAACTGAAAACAATTAAAGACACTATTTATTCCCAAGAAGCTCTTCTCCAGTCACTCCATTTACACTGAATACAAGTTTATTTCCCAGTAAAACAAAACAAAACCCAAAACCAGATCAAGTAGAAGTAGTAAAACTATTTTGTGTTTAGGATAGGCTATAACCCAAATTTTAGATGTCCCCTCTCATTCTTTTTTTGTTCCTATAATATAGGAACTATTTTCATTATTTGTCTTTTAAGTTAATTAATGGAGAATCAGATATGACAAACATTTTGAAGCAGAATGTTGCATTTAAAGTAAACAATTTCAGATGAATTATAAAACTCTACCTATATTGTCAGCAATACATGTAGACTGTATCAACTATGACAAATGCAAACTTTGGAAATCTTGTTAAATTCAGTTGAAATTTTACTACACAGAATTGTCTTTGCCAGTTTAAAAAGCCATGCCAGTTTAAAAAGCCATGCATATTTAACGGTACAATGGGGACCTTGAAAGAGTTACTCATCAATTACATTCATAAAGTGTTCTGACTTCAGCAATCTATATACAACAGAGTACGCTGCACTCTTAGAACAGTTTACACAAGTTGGCTTGATGACTAAAGAGCGGCATAGAACATTTTTTAAGTAACATAGCCAATGAAATATTATAGACATTCTCATGAAGATACTGGCCTATAAACTATTTACAGACTTTCCTTTTCCACTCCTATTTCTCTAAGGGACAAAACTATAACAGTACAGTATTCATACTATTCACTGAGATCCACTTAGTACTCCTCCTTTCAACTTGCTTGCATTAAAGGAAATAGAAAAACTATCTTATTCAGTGCAAGAGAAAAAAGTAAATCTGAAATATCAAATTTGATCCTGATGGTGTCTTAGAGTTTTAATTGTTGTATGTATTTTGAACAGATTTAATTTACAAGTTACCAAAAAGTGTTGTTTGATATTATCTTTCAGCATGATCACTTATTAAGTGATGAGCAATTTCCATCAAATTGCAGTTCATAGTAAAAATCACATTGACTCAAAGCTTCTTTTGCTCTGGAATTCATCTAGAATTCTGCAATTGGACTCAACTTTTGTCACCTCACCAGAGTCACTGAAAATCTTTTAAAAAGACTCAACCAGCTGCTTTTAAAAGTTTTTATTGACAGACTGGCTGCCTTTTTGTAAATCCCCTGCTGCTATGAATGTAAACAATTACTATTTATATTGATAAATTATAGATGTAATAAGAACCAGATTTATAAAATTGCTTTCACATTTTCTTTTATGATTACATGTAAAGAAAAGACAAGACACTCTCTAAAATCCAACTCCGCAAGAAGTAGCATAATTGATTTTGGATGCGGTCAAGCCATAGATAACTTATCCTAGCAAAACAGGTGGGATGTCTTTCAGCACTAACTTGATCCTTTGCAGAAAGGAACAGACAAAAGACGATATGGTTGCATCTGCAAATTTCTTCAAGAAGTGACATACACTGTTCTCGTATAGGTATGATCTCACATAATGGAAAGAGCAAGATAGACAGAAAGAACAGGTATCAAGGCCACAAAAATGTTAAAAATTTTGAACTAAGATCCAAAAGAACAATACTTGTACAAAGAACAAGACTTGCTGAAAGTAAAATCAAATGGCTTCCTCAAGAGCAAAACTGGAAAAGTCACCAGGGGATCTTATCAGTTTACAGAAATATCTGATGAGAAAAGAAAAGGTAAAGGGAGACAGACTCTTCTTAGTGATATCCGGCGACACGAGAAAAGACAAGAAGAAAAAATTGAAATACAGGAAATTCTATTTAAACCTAAGAAAAAACTTTTTTATATCTGAGGGCAGCCATATTTTAGAACAAGTTGCACAGAGAGGTTGTGTCTCCATCCTTGGAGGGACTTGAAATCCACATAGACATAACCGTGAGCAATCTGCTCTAGTTCACCTGGTTTTGAGCAAAGGGTTCATCTTGAATACTGTGTTCAGTTCTGGGCTCCCCAGTTCAATAAAGATATTCAACTGCTTGCGAGGGTCCAGAGAAGGGTGACAAAGATGGTGAAAGGACTGGAGAACAAGCACTGTGGGGAGCAACTGTGGGAGATGGGATTGTTCATCCTGGAAAAGAGGAGACTCAGAGGTGACCTCACTGCTGTTTATAACTCCCCGAAGGGAGGTGGGTGTAAATCTCTTCTCTCAGGCTGCCAGCACCAGAACATGAGGACATGGTTTTACGCTGCGCCAGGGGCAGTTTAGATCACTGAGAGAGTGATCTCTCAGTGGAATGGCCTGCCCAGGGAGGTGGTGGAGTCGCCATCCCTGGAGGTGTTCAAGAAAAGCCTGGATGAGGAAGTCATTGGCATGGTCTAGATAATGGGATAGGGAGTTTAAAAAATTAAAAAAAAAAAAAAAAATGACCCTGAGATTAGCTCAGATAGATACAGCATGGTGTTCATGGCACCAGGGTTGCAGGTACAATCCCTATATGGTATTTACTTAGGAGTTGGACTGGATGATCCTTGTGGGTCCCTTCCAACTCAGAATATTCTGTGATTATATCTTCAAGAAGCATTGAAATTGACCTAAGTAACAAACTGTTAAATCTTTCTTTCAAAACATTTTATAAACACCACATTCACCCTTCAAATCATGTTTTACTCACATTCCACAAATGGGTTAAAAAAACAATCAATATCTGTCCTAAAACATTAATGACACTATATAACTAAGCCAGTTTCCTAGGAGCCCAAAGATTCTATATTAATGAAATGTAGCACAAACATAAACAAAATTTGGTTCTTTTATTGAGCTTGCTGGAACTTTGAAAGAAGTTGGTCTATTCATCTATTTCTCTTTCAAAAATATAACCTTAGACATGCATTATGTTTTATAGGTATGCTTAAGTTTTCATATCCAATGACATATGACCTTTCTCAAAAATGTAACAGTCACTCACTTGCCAAATATAATCTTTCACGTCTTCTGTGGGAATTGGAATCACAAGGAGATTTTGTAGAATAAAAGCAGCCTGAAAGAAATTAAAGCATCAACATTGCCATCTAGCTACCACAGTTCAAAAAAACCACATCAGATTGAATGGTACAGTCTACTTTATTATTCTATGGCTTTAGATATATGCTGAAACACAAAGAATTCTCATGTTAATGTTCAGAAAAAGAATTAGAAGGATGTAAATTAACAGCCCTCAAACTTCACCTACAACAGATGTCATTACAGCATAGCACAAGGAGAGCAGGCTGTTAAGGAGAAAAGAAAAGGAAAAGATGGAATAGAAATGACTAGGTAATAATTTATTTTTTTTAATAAAATACTTCCATCCATATGGAATGGACTGCCCAGGGAGGTGGTGGAGTCACCATCCCTGGAGGTGTTTAAGAGAAGACTGGATGAGGAGCTTAGTGACATGGTCTAGCTGTGGGGTGTAGGGTCTTTCTGGCTCGAAGTGGCCTAACAGGCCACTTTCTTGACTTTGAGGGAACCAGGTTTGTGTTTACCGCTCTGGGATGTGCGTTTGGTCTCTGTACGGGTGTTAGATGGTGAATTGGACTAGATGATCCTTGTGGGTCCCTTCCAACTCATAGTATTCTGTGAATATAGACTGTTCTAGTATTGACATTACATGACAAGAGGAGAAAAAATTCCTGGACAGGAAAACCTAGATGACTGTTTATGACCACTCACTCTATTGGACTTGTATTTTTGGCTTTTTTTAATTATTATAAAATAATTGGGATGGGACAATGTGGTGAACACACTAGGCCAAAGGCATGTTTAAAATACTTTCCTTTCTAAATATATGGCCTGTTTGTTTTTCTAATTTATAGTACACACACTTCATGTCTGTGTGTGGATTGAAATTCCTTTTTTAAAAATTTTGACAATCTTTTGTCAATAATTTGACTCCTAAGAGACTATAATTATGAGCTAATAATTTGGAAGTTAAATAAAATAAGGAAGCATACATTCTCAGGAGCATTTTGCACATATTAAATCAAATACAGTAATCCCTCGCTACTTCGTCGCTAACCATTTGCGACTTCAATACATTGCAGGTTTTTCCCCCCAGCTTTACCATGTTTACTGTATTGACCATATTTACTGTGGATTACACTTATCTTGGCATTTTCTAGACCTTAGCGCCTGTGATATTTGAGGGATTACTGTATTACTTTAGATAATGTAATTAGTTGAGCAACAGAGCTGTGAAAAAACAAACTCACTGAGTGTCAGTTTTTATATCTTACTGATCGGAATAGAAGAAAAACCTTAAAACTAGAGCTGACAGAAAGTTGCAAATAAAGTTTACAGACTCTAAATACATAATTATGTAGTTCTCCGTGCTGTTCTACAGAGCACAAACTTCCAGTTCTCACAAACAAACCTTAGTGCCTAGACAACTTACATTACTTCAAGTCTGCAATAAAGAGATATTTACTGGAGATTAGGTGATAAATTTGTACCAAAGCATTCATAAATGCAACAAAGCAGCCATTAAAATCTGGGCTCATTAGTTATGCTTACTGAACTATGTACCTGCCTGAGTAAGCATTAGTAGTTTTTATGTTTTCACTTGCATTGTTTAGATAATTTCTGTTTCTAAACAAGTAATCTGTATTTTTTCCTTCTTAAGTAATTCTAAATGAGAAGCTAAACATTTATTTTAATCAGGCATTGTTTAACTTGCAAAGCAGCAGGTGTTGTACAGCATCAGATAATTGATACATACACTGAAAAAAATAAAACAGAACTTTTTCCCTATCACGAAAGGAAACTTGATAACGTACAACGGCAAATGGCTACAAGAACATACCTCCCTGCGTACCATGCTACATTCAGATTGATCCAGAAGGATGTTTATCACTGTTCCCCACAGGCCTCCTGAAATATTCTGGCAACTTTCTGCTAAAGCAATACATCCTACTTCAAGAGACGTAAGAGCTGATCCTATTCCAAGTGCTGTAAATCTGACCTAGTACATATAAGCACAACACAAAGTCATAATTCTTATGGGAATTATCAACATTTTCTTTTTTTAATTATTAAGTTGTATCAATTCATAATGGAGCTTAAGGAAATAACTTAAAAATGAAAAACCTCTTTTCCTAAATTTCTCTGTCTCTGCACTCATAATCACAACTATGTGTATGCAAAAATGACAAAATTAAAATATTTTTAAGTATTAAAAACATGGTAAGATAGTATTTAATATTCTTCATATTTTACCACTTGAAAATTTACCAAAAGTCATTTCACAGATTTGCACAAAATACATTTGCTCTAAATCTGCAGTTCATGTAAATGTTTTTGCTTTGCAGCTAAGTAACAGCAATGTCAAGGAAAACTGTCTATGAATCATGATCATGAGTGATTAAAGAAAGAAGACATAAGACGTACAGAATGATTTCTCGGATGATGTTCATATGGAATCACTCTCCCTACTGTATTATCACGGTTATTTAGGAGACAGTCAGTAACATTTTAAATACAGTCATTCCCCAGCTTATGCGTGGCCATGAGTCTCCCTCCCCTTCCACGAAGCCCTTAGTCCGTGAAGATAATGAGCTTAGGCATATTCAATTACACCTTGTCTGTCGCCCCACCAAACTAAGCTCTGGAGCAGCTGCAGGGCATTCCTGCACTGTTCCATGGCCTGTGATGAGCACAGGGGGTGTCTTCTGCCCCCTCCTCGCATCTCCCTAAGCAGGTGGCTGCCGGTGCAGGTCCACTGGGACTGGGATCCCCTGGCCTGCAGCTGCAGGGCTGTGGTTCCCAGGGCCAGTGCTGTGGGTGGGGCGACAGGTGGGGTGTAATTGAATATGCAGGAGCTTATTTATATAGTAGCCCTTCACAGGTCACACTGCACATGCCCACATGGGAATTAATCCTGGAAAAAAACCCCGCAATGGATTGAACCTGCAAAGCGAAAAACCGTGTAGTGGTGGGGGTTCGCTGTAATTTCAAAACAGCAGTTTCAAAACTAAGTAAATTAATGAAACAAGAACACTTTCAAATGGTTAAGGGCATTAACTAACCTCAGAGTCTCTATCCACCCATAAAGGAATCAGCCATGCCAGACCTAGATGAGATAGAAATTGTTCTTCACTGTTATCATAAGGCAAAGACCAAAGAGATATCCAGTCCTGATTAGAAAAACACAAAACAAATCAAGAAATTACAGTAATCTCTTGCTGCTTTGTGTTTCACCATTTGCAGCTTCAATACATCATGTGGTTTGTTCTGCGTCTTTACAGTATTTAGTGGTTTTGCCATATTTACCGCTACTTTGCAGATTTCGCTTATTGCGGCATTTTTCTGGAAGTGACCCCCTGCAATATTGGGGGGATAACATTATTTTATAAATCTTTCAATCCATGCCAGCCTAGCAACAGCTTGAGCTGTCAACTATATACTAAACACATCAAATGCACACAACAGTGATATTCCACGAAAACAATTCTGCATCTATAAACGTTCATTTAACCTGCTGGCTTTACCTACAGGATAAAGGTAAATTGTGCCTTCTTCTCCATAGAATGAGGACACCAGAGCTAAGGGACATTAAATATTTCTCTTAAAATACTGGGATAAGGAGAGCATTACAATACAAAATTCCTTTAAAAAATCAGGTCAGCAAAGCACAACTAGTGAAATGTTGCCCTAGCAAACAAACATTGCAGCAATTCTAATACACCCTAAAGTACATGCTTTTTCTCACGTACTCCTACAAATATCTGTAAGTATCTTCTGTCCATTGGCATAAGCTAAATAAGCTGATATGAGATCAGACTTAACAAGGTGGGGTTTTGTCTAACAAAGAACCAAAATGGTTCATAATACTGCTAACGAGAAAAAAAATCCAAAACTATTTTTAATTGCAAGACATTAGACTTTTTAAGTTGAAGGGAGGGGGTTAAGTAGCTGTTATCTAGTGTACTTTTATATAACATTGCTTTCACAGAGTAAGGATATTTTTTTATTTCTCATTCCACAAGGACTTAACATTAAATCACATGATTGTCACCAACAGCTGGCATTTAAAGTTTCTTTGAGAATATAAATTATTAGTATAGTCAAGACATTAACGTTGCATAGATGATGATTCAGAAATACAAGAAAATGACACCTATCAATATGCTATTATACATATTATTATGCAATAAAGATACAGTTGGCCCTCTTCCACTTCGTGCCCCCCATATTGCAGCTTCACATCTTAGCAGCATGATTTTTCAGCTACTAAGGAGGCCCGTTTCAGGACTGCACATGTGCGACCTGACATGCATGAATATTCAAATTAGACAGTCATGAATATTCAAATCAACCCCTACGCTGTGCAGCACAGACCATGGGCACACTGCTCTGCCCGTGGCGAGCTGTGCAAGCCCCGTTCTGCCCCTCCGCTCCAAGCCGTGCCGCCCTCCCCCATCTCCCTTCAGTTCTGCTCTGCGCCGCCCCAGCTCCCCCCCTCCTCCCCTCGAGGCCACTCAGGGCTGCCGGGACAGCACACCAGTATCCCCAGCCAAGCAGAAAAGGGGTTTTTCCTGGCATGGGGTGGTTGCAGGCACCGGGAAGTGCTGACACAAACACCAATATACAGCATGGCAGTGCAAAAACAGCGCCGGAGCACCGGGGGGGGCTGTGCGAGGGTGTCGGGCAAATTTCTATATTAATAAGCTGCCAATCAATGTGGAAGGCGGGTTTCGCGGGACACGACTGTTTTAAATACTGGCAGAGTTTATTAAAATTGCAGAGGATGGAGTATTAAGTACACTGCAGGAAGACTGTAGCCTCCAAAGAATTAGATCATAAACATATGGATGAAGGAGTAGACTTCAAATGATTTTTTTTTAATACAGTCAGGTCTCCCATACCACGGAACCACGGGTCTTGACCCCCTCTGTGAACCCATTGTCCATGTAGAATGGCAGCTCATTAATATGCAAATTTGCCCTGCGCCCTCACATAGCCCCCCAGCTCTCCGGTGCTGTTTCAGAACTACCCTGCTGTGTGTCAGTGTTTATGTTGATGCTTCCCAGTGCCTGCAACAACCCCAAGCCAGGAAAAGCCCCTTTTCTCCTTGGCCGGGGACACAGGTGTGGGGAGCTGCCCACACTGCTGTTCCAGTGTCTCTCCGGGTGGGTAGACCTAGTCTCTTCATACTCAGGGTAGATGTGGTGTCTGGTCTCGGACACTAAGTCTATCCTGAGAAAGTCTCGGACACCATGTCTAACCTGAGAGTGTGTAAATCTTTCACAATGCCTCCACGCCCTGAGCCAAGCTACGGGCAGCTGGGGGGGCTGAGGGGGAGGGGCAATTTACATATTCATGACTGCCTACTTTGAATATTCATGCGTGCCTGGTCGCGCATGCGCAGTTGCAAAACAGGCCTCCGTAATCACTGAAAAATCACACCGCTAAGATGTGAAGCCGCAATATGGGGGACACAAAGTGGAAGAGGGTTGACTGTATCTTTGGAAAGAAGTTGAGGACTGAAGACAGACATCTGGAATTTAGAGAAGAAGGTATGCTGGTATTTCTATACACATATATGGTTAATCATAATGAAAGGTTTTCACTTACGGCTGTTACAGACATTAATAGGAGCGGATTTTAATGCTTTAAAATTATTACACTATTATTGCTGAATTGGTTGTAACTTCTTCAGGATGAAGGCTATTTTTTCCCCTGAACTCTCAAAAATCTAGCTCAAAATATGCACATGAACACAAAGAACAGACAAAAATTTTGCTAATATGTAATGATAGCTCCTTTTATCCAACAATCCCTCTTATGTATGCATACATATACACATAAAAGAATATACACATGTTATGTTCAAGCATATGTTAGAAATCCTGTTATCTGTATGAGGCTGAAGAAATAATGATGTTGTAAATTCTTAAATTTATTCATCCTATATAAAGTCCTGATTTTCCACTTTTTATAAAATTACATGTATGTTATTTTGAAAGAAGGCCTTTCAAAATCCACAGAATTATTTACAAAATAATTTTAAGTAAGGCTGAATTGATTCTTCAGGTCTATCTTGCACATTTATCTGACAGTATATACCAAATGAGATCAGCATATACAAGCTATCTTCCCCACAGTGTATGAAAATGATCATTTAACTTTAGGAGTTAAAATACATCTTTGCAAGGCTGTCACAAAAGTACAAGACAATGACAACAGACAACTGTAATGCACTCACCGAATCCTTAGATTGAGCCATCATTTCATGAGATAAGTGAAGCAAGCAAAGAACTGTGCTTTTTGTAACGCCTTTTCCCATGAAGGACATGGCATTTCCCCCCCATTCAACATAAAACGATGAGATGACCTAGAAGTGGGGGTAAATGTTTGTGCCAGTTTTTTACTGCAAGCAGTATACAACAAGAGTAAAAACTGTTTTACACAATAAATCTTAATTTAAACTCATGAAAAGATGATAGATTTTTAGCTGAATTATAAGAACTCATTTATTTCTGAGTTATTTGGTCATGTGATGGTTTCCTATATAGTTAAACTTATGAAGATCTATGTTTTCATTTGCTTATTCAAATGAACAATGAGGTCAAGCTTAATAATAAGCATAACATTGAATAGAAGCCTGAGAGTTTCCATTTATGGACCTTAAAGTCCATTTCTTCTTCCTAGGGTTTCTTTAGCTATGTTTAGAATTAAAAAAATCACATTTCTTTTCAAAATTCTATGTTCAAGGAAAAGAGTAATTTATATTTTTTACTGTGATGTGAATTGAATCACCTTTTATATCAAAAAAACACAAATAAAGGTTACTGGATTATAATATAAAATAAACTCTCTAGTGAAATATCTAAACATAAATATTAAAAGGCATGCTGCTTTCAAAAAAAATGCCCAAAAGTACTTTCTAAAAATAATAATCTAAAGAATTACACTTCTACATATATTTATCGCCACAAAACATGGCAATTTAAACCTCTGTATTTTTACTATTATTCTTTCTTTTAGTGTCCCACTCTACAGAAATTCTTTTAAATCCACTTTCTCCCCTCCTCCCAAAAAGAAACGTACATTTACTTTCATATTTAGGCCAAGTAAAACTATATAAATGTTCTGCACATAGAGATTTTTGCATCACTAGTTTCTTTCATTCTCGATAATTATTATTTTGTTCAGTAACTATCTTTCTTTTGCATGACAAAACCTATAATCTTGATGCCATTTTTGGTCTAGACTTTAGTCACAGAGCTCATCTAATCAAATAGGTCTAAAACACTTATTTCTTTTTACTCAAAAAATCGTAGAAAGTCAGGACTTACCCCTAAACCACTTTTTTTCATCACAAATGTGATAAGCACCCATGTACTATTCTTCCAGACACTTATCTCGTTGTTACCCACATGATTAAGAACTACAAATTAATTAAAACTACCTCAAAGCTTTTCAAGCCTCTACCAGTGCAACAAATAGATTTAGTTATTTGAAACTAAAAAGGAAACTTCTAAATGTAGGTTACTAAATATGTGTCAAACAAAGATAGAACTATGCTTTTCTTATAGCTTTAAGAAGTCTGGAGTTTTCACAGAATCACAGAATATTCTGAGTTGGAAGGGACCCACAAGGATCATCGAGTCCAACTCTTAACACTGTCTCCCTGGCGGGAATTGAACCCGGGTCTCCCACACACCAGATGGNCTAGTTGTCTACCACACCTATACACTTAGAAAACATGTAAGAACACTGAAAACAAAAATAAAATTTTGGCTTCCCAACAACTGCAGCATCTTCTGCTTTCTGTTAACAACCTTCCTAATGAGCTGCTGTTCCCCCAGACCACCTTTCATACACAGCTCTTTACAAGCATTCAGACCCAAAGCTAATTGAGAACATAAGCTGCTTACCTCAAGAAGACCTGTCAAATATTTCCTACAAATTGTGACAGGTTCAACTGTAGCAGAATAGTTACTCCAGTCTGGAAGTGCAGTAACATGAACCATTCCTTGTAACGTTCTCTCCAGTGAAGGAAGTCCGTAAAAATGTGGTGCATCTGTTAGCCTTAAGCACTGAAGCAGCTTCAGAGCTACCTCTGTTCTGAAAGAGCCAGCAAGTTCCAAACCCTCTCTGAAGTAATTGTAAAAGACAAAAAAGATCAACCATCAACATGAAGTTATTACAATGAATCATTTTGCAAGAGGCCAAGCATCTCGGTTCACACAGAATTAAATTTGACATTTCTAGATTCACTCAGGTTCTGAAAAATAATATTGCCTCTGATTACAAGAGGGTTGCGTAACTAAAGACAAATGAGACACAACTCTCATTATTAAGGATCATGTTAAATAAAGACCAAGAGATTGAGGATGATGGATGACACAATGAGAAGAGTTGCAAAGCTCAGTAGTTACAGAATCACAGAATAGTCTGAGTTGGAAGGGACTCATACAAAACACCAAGTCCAACTCTTAAGTGAATGGGCTCTAACACATTGGCTCTGGTTCAAGAGACAAGTTTAAAAACAATTCCTGCAAAATACAATAAATCTAGAACTCAGTATGTAAAAATACAGGAGTGTGACATATAACCAGCAGGGATTTCTAGAAAACGCCCCTTTTCCTGTTGTCAAATTTTTTAGAAAATAACTGAGAATAACAAAAAAGGTAAAATTCTGAAAGTATCTTCACAAACAGTTATATTGTGGCACTTAAAAATATTATCTAAGCTCCAATTTTAGTAGCTCTTAGAATACACTTTGACAGAGACATTCAGTATAAGAGAGGTTTCATGAGAAACTTGAATTAAAAATAATATAACAATTTCTTTGTTTACTGAACTGACAGAAAAAGTTTGGAACTTCATGTTGAAAGTGGCAGTCCTAAGTAGGTCAAAAAGGAGTTCAGTGAAAATAAACATTTCTTCATATTTAAAATATTTCAATGTTTTACTTTGCTATGAATACATATTATAAAATCAATGATGTTACCACTTGCTCGTGCAAATTTCCACCAGTGAAAAAGAAATAGCCCATCTTTTACATGCAATCAAATTAACTATCCAGTTGCTGAGAAGTGAGCAGTAGCACATACTCTCTCAAGTTTCCTAATTAATTTTCTCATTTTACTCTGGAAAGGACTACCTTGAAGTTATAAATGCTTGAAGTAATTATATTCAAAATTCTGACCAAAATTCAGCAGCATTAGGCGTTATGATCCCCAGTAAGAATTACACTGTACCTGTCAGTCACTGACATGGAACAAACTAACAACATGTTGGAAAGATGAATGAGTTCTTTATCCAGTCGCTGTCTGACCGCAGTCTGTGTTTCATCTACTTCATCCTGCAGATGGGATTCTGGCCGCACCAAGAGGTCCAAGAGGGATTTTGGCTTCTAAATGAAACAAATATAAATACAGTCACATAATGTACTGTTTAAATCCTATTTTAATGCCCACGTTAAGGCCATTTTTGTGTTGAAAGCTTGCAAATCGCATACCTTGTAAATCACAAATTCCATTATTAGTTTACTAAGAAGTAACTCTGTAAAAAGCACAGTGAAAAATTCCTATAACTACCAATAACTTGAATCGTGATACTACTAAATGCTATAAAAGAGACTACTGTTAAGGCCTTTAAAATTTCCTGGCATTAAATATAGTGTATTTTGAAGCATGAAAAAACCTCCAAGTTACATACAACAATAACCTGTAATAAAAAGTAGACCACAAAGAAACCAGAAAACACAATAGCAGTAATATTAGTTCAGGTTGTATCTTGTATGTCTTAGATGCTTGAAAGACTTTATATCAAATGGTTTTAAGATTTTATATTAATATGTTGAATGAGCCACACTTAAAAAAAATTATAAGGCTTCTTAGATAGGAATATAAACTGAAGTACTTGTAGTCCTTAAGTAATTGAAATTACGTGTATTAGCATTTTTCCTAAATGTTTTTATTGTACAGTTGGGTCTCCTATATCATGAACGCATAGTTTTAATCGGGTCCCGCGAAGCCCTACTTCTGCATTCAATGGCAGCTTATTAATATGCTGCCCCACACCCTCAGATGGCTCCCCGGCGCTGTTTCGATACTGTGTCGCTGTGTATCAGTTGCCGTGACGGCCATGCCAGGGGGTGGGGAAGCAGCAGAGCCACTGCAGCCAGGACAGGGCAAGCAGAGTGGCAGGGCTGCCGCGGCCAGGACAGGGCAAGCAGAGCAGCTGAGCCGCGTCCAGGACAGGGCAAGCGGAGCAGCTGAGCCGCCACTGTGGCTGCCAGGTTGTGTTATGATTTGTATATTCATGACTGCGCAATTGAATATTCATGTGTGCCAGGTTGCACATGCACAGTTGCAAAAAGGGGCCTCCTTCCTCGCTAAAAAATCATGCCGCTAAGATGTGAAGTCACAATATGGGGGGCTGTATTTTCAAATGGGAAAATGCAAGTGCATACAGATTGTATTTAATGTAAGATACTCTTTGTAAGACCATGATTATCTTGCACGTGGGCAGTATGGCCTTGTTTTGCAAAGAACAGTACTTTGCAAACTTCTAAACTGCAGCCATCATTTTTATCCTTGGCATTTAACTCTTGTTTTAATACAGCAAGACTAAATTATGATATTTCAACAAATATAATAAAAATTGTAACAAAAATATGTTTATATTGTTTTATGATATTAATTTCCTATTTTTTCTAGTAATTTCCAATTTTACACATCTTAAATGAATGGATCTCAAATACAAAGCACAGGAGTCAAAAAGAACTGAAAAGAAAACATTACATTCTTTAAATATTACACATGCATTTTACCTACAGCAACTAAACTGTAACAGTCATGTAATACGTTTCTTGTGCTTAAAAAATAATTTATTTAGACATATCATAACCATCTGAAGTCAGAACTTTAGAGACAAAAGACACTGAAAACAAAAACTTCCGTCCTAACTTTCAGTTCTTGCTCTTAAACAGATAACGTTCGTTTATCTCTCTTTCTCAAACAGAAGGTTCCAACACAATGTATGGAACCTCATCCTTTCAGTTACATAGATAATACATATGTAGCTATGTAGGTAAGCATAATCTTATGCAGCTCTATGTGTATACACACATGTATGCAAGTATATAGTCCATCAAATCATACAAACAACAATGCCATTCTTACATTTTTAAGTAATGATTTCAATATCCACTTTAGATGACCTGACTCCAGACTTGATTTCTGCTCTCTAAGCAATTTGTTTAAAAACCTTAAGACATCTATTAAAAGCTTTTCATCCTCTACAGAAGCTGGAAGCACTTGTAGAAACCTGCAATGCAAATAAAAATATTTTCATACTTGTAGTACATTAAAAATCTTAAAATCTCAGGCTAATAGGACCGAAGTCATCTGCAAGTGTGGAACTATATAGAGCAAATATGTGTATTACATATATTCATATACAGCAAATATGGAATTATACAGCCGCATATTCACGGCTTGCATATCCACGTATTCAATTGATCGTGGTTGGATTTTCAGTGAGTTGTGAGACCACGCACATGCGCAGAATGTCCCGGACCCCAGATTTCACAGCCAGGAAGCACCAAAGGGTGCTTCCTCCGCCTTAATGAGGTGCTACAGTGCGAGCCACACTCCCACGACCACACCTCCAGACCTTATTAGTGGAGGGTGCATGGCTATAGGCAAGGAGTAGTTGAATATTCATAGGTTCGTTATCTTCACGGATTTCATAACTTGTGGGACCTGACCAGACCCAACCCCCAGAGAATTCCGGGGGACCACTGTATTAATATATTTTACATATAATGTAGTGAATAAATTTAAACAATCTTAAATAAACTATTGACTATATTAAGTTATTATAATATTGTGCCTGTATTTTTATACTACAAAACTGTTATGTATATTTTAAAATGTATTGATATATAGTAAACATGTAATTCTGTATAGTAAGAGGTCACAGAAAAAATAATTAGCTATTAAATATAAGCATTTAATACTTACTCATTAAAAAAAAAATCCCTGTTTTAAATACATCATTTTAAATATCTGACAGTTTTGTGTACGTAAATTACAGATTAGAAGGGACTTCTGGAGGTCATCTGGTCATGCCAGCCTGCTCATGAAGGGACACCTGCAGCTGGTTGCGTAGGACTATGTCCAGGTGAATTTTGAGTAACTCCACAGATGGAGATGCCACAGCCGCTTTTTCAACCTGTGCAAGTAGTTGATGACCTTCACAGTAAAGAAGTGTTTCCTGATATTCAGAGGGAACCTGTTTAGCTTCAGTTTGGAGCCATTGCCTTTGTCGCTGGGCACTACTGAAAAGAGCCTGGCCCCATCTTCTTTATACCTTCTCTTCTGGTACTTGGACACACTGGTAAGTTCCTCACTCCGAGCCTTTTTTTCTGCAGATTTATCAGTCCCAGTTCTCTCATCCTTTCCACATAGGAATGATGCTCCAGTCTTTCACCACCTTCATGGTGCTTCACTGGATTCTCCCCTCCTCTTCTCCCTATGATTTTCTGTTATACTGGGAAGTACAAAACTGGACAGAGCTCTTCCGATGTGCTCGCCAGTGCTGAATAGAGGGGAAGGATCACCTGCCTCAGCCTGCTGCACAATTTCTTCCTAAAGTAGTCTAGGATTCCATTTGCCTTCTTTGCTGCAAGGGCACATTGCTGGCTCTACATTCAGTTTGGTGTCCGCAAGGACTCCGGGGTCCTGTTCTGCAAAGCTGCTTTCTAGCTTGGTGAATCCCAGCATATATATACCCATTTCGTACATTTAAAACACAAAAAATAGGAATTTTACCATTTGAGCATCACAATTTTTAACGGATTTTTGTAGTCAATATCCTTACCTGTTTATTGCTTTCTGCCAAACAAAGCTCTTCAAAGTGCTTCCACAAGACTCAGAACTGCATTTTAAAGCAAGTCTGTCATTCAGAACATAGAAACTAAGCCTAGTGACAGCAGTTCTAACATCTCTGTGGGATGCTGCCTGAATGATTGAATTAAGACAATCCTGTAGTCCACAGTTTGTGTGAGTTATTTTCAGTATAAGAATGTCTTCTGATGATAGTTTTAATGAATCTAAAAATCTGAAAAGGTATAGAGAAAAACTATTAACAGTCAGTGTCTTTACAAACTGTTTCAGAGAGCGTGGAGTCCTTCCCTCCTGTTTAAATGAGAAGACAAAACAGAAATTGCTCTAAAAAATTGTTTATGTTAGCCAATTCTTTCTGCAAAAATACCCCAGCACCAAAAACAACATCACATTTAAATAACAAGATACGTTTTAGGGGGTTTTTTAAATGGTACCTCTCAAAAGAGGTGCTATTTCCACAGTTGGTGGTTACCTTTTTCTCCATGTTATTGTAAATGTTGGTCACTTGGAATATTCTATTTCCCTAGCTTGTTTGTAAGAGATTGCTTTGCTTTTGCTAGAGGACACTCAAAATTAAAATGATTTGTCAAGTCAATAACTGCAGTTTCCAATGGCTCAGTACTACACTATTTAGTAATAAATCCAGTAGGACTCTTTAAAGGGTTTAAAAACACAAGCAAAATCTATAAAATTGTGGAGGTGAACAGAGATATATATACAAGCATTTCATTCCAACTAATTCAGGAATCTGTTGTGACATTTAGTTTGGTATATAAAATAATTTCAAAGATTAATTATGCTCAATCAAGACCCAACTAAAGGAAGCAAAGAAAATTTTCTTCATTATCTAACCTAATTCTTAGTACTACCATCAAAAAGATTAATTATTTGAATTTGAAATTCTCAAGGAAAGAAAAAGTCATGCAAATTTATAGCTGGGCACTATACAGTAGGGGAAGACAGGAGGCTTCCTAAAATACCACAATAACTACAAATCAAAACAGCCACAGAGACCATTTGAAATTGCTTGAAATTAGCCTAACCATCCATAGAAGTTCTAGAGTTTATGTATAAATGCAATTTAGGTAAATTTGGCTGTGAAAACGTATCTTCCTTCTTTGGGGATGCAATCCTTTGTGTTTTAAAAGGACAGCATTCTCAGACCAGTAATAACTTGAACGGCTGTTTGGAGTTGAAGGAATACTTGAAGGAACACTAATGTAATTGAAATAAATTAGGATTTAAAATGGAAGATAAAATGGCTCACGCTTCTGCTTCCTTCTCATAATTCATCAGCTGCAACAGGTTTTCAATCCCATGGAACCATGATAGATTCCAAGCCATTTTAAGCATATCTGACACAGGTTTCAAAGTCAAGCACTCAGAAGACAATGGCACAACAACAATATTAGGGCTAACCACATGATGAGCAGTGACCTTGATTGGGAGATGATACCTAAAAAAACACAGATAGCAATAAAAATTTGTTGAAGTGGTTCATGAGAGTTTTTTTGTTTGTTTGTTTTTAAATTAAATTTTAATTTTAAATTAAATGCTCTATTAGAGCTAGTTTTTAAGCTTAAAAATAAAGGTTTTGAAACCCATTTTAAGAAAACAAAGACATGGAGAAAAATCTCCATGTTTAAAAATGCTGACAACTTTTGATGTTAAATCCAAGGTTTCCCTTCGTTTTCCCATCCCCTTACTTCAGGAGGGACCCCAAATGGAAAGCAGCAAAGTTAACTGTAAAATAAACAAATAAGCAAAACTAAACAACAACAACAACAACAAAACAACTAAAAAACCACCACCCACACATACCTTCTAACCACAGCAACAGGTAAGCTGAAGGCAGGTATGCCAGTATCAGTACTGGTTATGCCATCAGCCCTGCAAGAGATTAAGTAATAATTATTACACTCTATTTTAATGCTACACTCATTATTGCCTTATAATATTGACATAGATGCATTTTCCCTTCTTGTACATCTTTAGTTAACCCATTGATGAATAGCTTGTATTAATAAATAATGTTTCTTCTTTTGCAATATTAAGATAGTTCTTAGATCACACACACGAAATACTTGTTACAGACGTAGTGTAGATTAAAAAACCCACATGCTTGTTTCCTTTCTCATGTTAGGAAAAAATATGCAATATAATTTATTTCAGTATATTTCATGTGTGTGAATGCTAAACGTATTTTTTCTCACATGTATGTAGATATTAAATAATAAAATATCAAGCTGAGGAGCATTGGTTTAAAGAAAACTGCTACACTTAAAAGTCAAAGTACATAGAAGAATGTCAACCAAGATAAAAAAACACGACTACAAATAGCTATTTGATTTGAGTAGTTTCTATTTATGGAAAAGATGGATTACAGACTAACCAGGGTTTTTTAAAAAATAAAGGAAACTTAAAATTAACACTGAGGCATTCATACTGCAAAAATATGCCATGTAGACCTACACAGCATGTAACCTAAGTTTTGAATTAATTTTTTTTGAACTGCATATATGTGGTTTTGGATCTTTTAAGTTTAGGCCATAACTTGTTTGGAGATACAGTCGGGTCTCCTATATCACGGACCTGCGGTCTTAATCAGGTTCCACAAAGCCCTACTTCCACACTGAATGGCAGCTCATTAATATGCAAATTTGCCCCTCACCCTCAGCGCTGTTTCAGCACTGTGTTGCTGTGTATCAGTTGCCACGGTGACCATGCTGAGGGGCTGGGAAAGCGGCAGAGCTGCCAAGGGCGGGACATGGTGGGCAGAGCGGTGGGGCAGCCACTGTGGGTGGGACGGGCAGAGCGGCAGGGCTACCGCTGTGGGCAGGACAGGGTGGGCACAGTGGCGGGGCCACCGCCGTGACCAGGACAGAACAAGCGGAGCCGCCGAGCCGCCACGGTAGCTGTGCGGGTTGATTTGCATATTCATGACTGCCTAAGTGAATATTCATGCATGTCACATCGCGCATCCGCAGTTGCAAAAAGGGGCTTCCTTCATCGTTAAAAAATCATGCCACTAAGATGTGAAGCCGCAATATGGGGAACGTTAAATGCAAAAGGGCCGACTGCATATAAAAACTTATTTCCATTAAAATCTTAAAATTTGACTAGAAAATACGCTATTAAGTAACTTTTTTCATACCACATTTCTGTTCTTGCTACTTCATCAAACAACAGGAGACAAAGCAGTATTGTAGTCTCAGTTAAAACAGCATGATCACTCTGGAGTATCAGGGAAACTGAATAAAATAAAGATACATACAAAAATGTGTTAGGGAAATATTGACACCTAATAGTACATAGATGGACACTACAGTCATGCCTCAGTGCATTGTGACTTCTCCATTGCGACCTCACTGGTTCACAAATTTTCCCTGTGAATCTGCCTCAGTGATTCATGGAGCTTCCCAGCTGATGCATGCGCAGTGTCTCTGCTTCACCAAGGCGCGGCGCAGCCCACCCTGTGGGGTAGGACTGGCCCAGCTCCGCAGGGAGGGTGTGCGATGCCTCCAGCTCACTGCAGACAGTCACAGATCACTCCCTTGTGAGTGCTGTGGAGGTTCTGTGGCATTTATAGTCCAGCGGCACTGTGCCACAGTCCCTGACCAGCTCTTGTCTCTGCGTCTCCATGCTTGGTCCCTACCGTTGAAGGCTTATGCCATGATATGCCCCAGACAGCTGCTGAGACCAAGAGCAGCACCACCACAAGTCATACCGTCCCCTGTTACTCTAAGCCCAGCCGGGGGACTGACCCCCACTGAGTGCGCTACTGTTTCCACAGCTACAGGCAGGGAGGGCGATGTGATCTGTGCCCAGGACTGCATGTCCGGCACACGTGGTGATGATATAGCCCCAGGGAAAGTGCCCCACAAAAGTGGGGCTGAGCTGGACGCAGTGGCAGTGGGGCAAGTGCTGTGTGCTGGGATGCTGCAGAGGCAGGACGTGCCCATGCCACCGCCACAGCTGCTGCACCAGGAGGAGGTTTCTGTTCCCCCATGCCCTGCCCCCACTGCAGCAGGGGGAAGCGGTGTTCTGCTGGGTCCATACCGCCAGCACTTCCACTCCTGCACTAGGGAAAGTGGATGTACGTATCATAGCCGCCACAGTAAAAGGGAAAGAAACTCTGACACCACCCCCTGCCATAAGGGGCCCCGGGTGTCACAAAGTTAATGTTTCCCAGGTACCAAGAGTGCCGACCAGAACCTGGGGACACCCCTTCCTCGCCGTGGACCCGGAGCTTCCCCACCACAGTGATGGTGCAAGCATGTGCGGTGGCAGCAGCCCGGAAGCAGCTGCAGAAGTGGCAGTGTGGTCCAAGAGAAGCCCAGGGATTGTCTGGGGGTCTCCCCAGGCAGAGAGGGCTCATAAACACTTCCATTTGCTCCCCTGTGCTGTAAAAGCCCATAGGGAGGAGCAGAAAATGCTCCCCAGCGCTCTGGAGGGGCTGGGGGTGGAGCGATGGGTGTGGCCTGTATGCATATAAATGATGCGAGCATGTTTGCGAATTAGACAGTTCACGAGACCCTCGGGAGATCCGTTCCTTGCAAATTGGGAGGTATGACTGTAGTTTCAAGCAGCTGCTTTCCACGTTTTTTTTCCAACATCTTCAACGGATGCCACAACACAGGAAACACTGGCACACAATGATTTATCTTTTAAATACAGAGTGCCCCCAGAAGTCACAGGGGGACAGGTCTGAGCAAGTCCCACAAGTTATGCAATCGGTGAAGATACTAAATCCATGGATATTCAATTACCCGCCACCTGTAGCCACACACCCTCCACTAATTATGTCTGGAGGGCAGTTCTGGGAGCATGGCTCACACTGTAGCTACTCATTAAAGCAGAGGAAGTGCCTTTTGGTGAATTCTGGCCACAGAATCTGAGGTCCGAGACATTACGTGCACTCGCTGAAAATCCAACTGCAACTAATTGAATACAGGAATATGTGGGGCTTCTTTGTATCAGAATCTGAAGTGATCCAAAGATCTTAAGAAGTCTTTTGGTTAAACATCTAACACAGAATTACACAGAATTACTATTTCAGTTGGAAAAGACCATAAAGGTCATCCAGTCCAACCACAGTCTAACCTCACCCAACTAACACACCTATCCTAAGGCCTAAAACCTAACCTAACACCTGATAGCCTAACACCTGATATCCGTAACCTGTTATCAACATACCACAACCCCTGTCCTGATATCAAGTCAGACTACTAAGTGCATCATCCAACCTATTCTTAAACAGCTCCAGAGACGCTGCCTCCACCACCTCCCTAGGGAGCCCATTCCAATGAGAGATCACTCTCTCTATAAAGAAATGCTTTCTAATAACTATCTTTCCACAGATGCATTATAATCAAAAATGCAATCTTTACCTCGGAATAGCAAAAGCAGTAAAGATGATTGCTGTGCTAGGGACTGGCGAACAACTGGATCAGCATACACAAGCTTTCGTAAGACTGTTAGACATGGTAACGTCAGGGATTCCATAAGCTGCAGGAACAGATCAAAAAAATCAAATAGAGATAACTATCATTACAATCTATTTTGAAGTGCTTAATACAAATGATCATGCTATTAAGCAATACATTCCATCATTTACAATAGAGAAGCTTAGACTTTCCTTAGACAAACACGTTTCATCCAGATGACAACTGTACAGTCATTAAAAAAATGTATTCACTTGTACAATATTATTAATTGATGGTCCTTTTTTTTGGTCTCTGGCTTCATAACACAATTACAGCATTTGCTTTTAGATTATGTATTTTTAAAAAAGGACATCTGTGAGCTGAAGAATTTTTTCTAAAAGTACACAAATATTTACAGCCACATAGGTTTATTCATTTTTTTAAATACAAATAGTTTATTATATCACATTTGTCTTCGGTCCTAACCTGTCAGATCAGGAGATCTAATAATGGAAAGAAGTTTGCTAAAAGTTGAAGTATCATTGAATGGCCAATAATATGACCAAAGTCACAGCTCCCAAGAATAAGGAGACAGTATTTCTTCCACAGTATCATTACTTTGCCTATGAGTTTCTGCCTTTAAAATTTGGTTTGTAAACTCCATCAAGAAATACAGTTTAGTTTAATACTGAATGAACAAAAGTTCTGCTTATTTAGTATGGAGAGTCTTTTGCACATCTATATGTAAAGCCTTGCTTTATTGGTGCTTTTTTAATTATCCAAAGCAAGGAAGCAAGTGCCGAGTGCCACGCAAGCTGTATTTAAACATGCAAGCAGGGAGGCAGCGGCGGCTGCCTCATCACCATGGTAACGGTCCTGCCGACGGCGCACTGGCTGAGCAGCATCCTGCTCCTGTGCTATGGGACAAGCTGTGTGTTCTGGAAAGGGACATGGCCAAGGGACACTCCCAGCACATGTGCTGGGACAGCCCCAGCAGTAGGGGATCTGGGCATTCTCAAGGAATTTTAGATGGCTTCACCCAGCCCGGTGCCCTTGGAGCCCAAGGCAGGGCACCTTCCAAAGGGACAGGACATAGAGGTGCAGCTCCCCGGCAACTCAACACTCTATTAACATTTTCATTCATATATTAATGCAGGCAGACTGGCAGAGTGCTGCACTGCCATGCCGTGCTCCTGAGAACACACTGTCTTTCCTCTGGCTGTGGGAGAGGTCTGGGACTGTAGCACCAAACTTAAGGTGCTAAACTCAAGCTTCAAGGGAACAAATTTCTTGCAGAAAGTCAGCTAACAACTCAACTTCAAATTCCTGCATGCAAAAAAAACAACCATCCAAACAAACAAAACAAACCATTTGCTAAAAGTAGAAAGCATTGCAATCAGTTTCTCTATGGTGACACTGGAAATTAAGATGTAATGTGATGGGCTTTTAGATGCAAATTGCCCGGGCTGCCAGGTCCTTGCAACAGCCCATCACCATGGGAACAGCACTGGCTGTCCCCGTGTGTGCACTGGGAGCGTCCCCTGGCCATGTCCCTTTCTGCAGCATGCAGTTTGTCCTGCAGCACCAAGAGCGGGATGCTGCTCGGCCAGTGTGCCAACAGTCACTGTTAACAAGGTGACGAGGCAGCCACCACTGCCCTCCCTGCTCGCATGTTTAAACACAGCTCGTGCCCCGTGCTCAACACTCACCCCGTTGCTCTAGATTCTTAAAAAACAAAAAATGTGCTCAAACCCGAGAAGCAGTGAGGTTCAGGCACTGCCCCCAGCCCTGGCATGTGGCAGGGCAGCTGGGTCGCTGCCCCCAGCAGGATGCAAGCTGGGGGCGGTGGGGCGGGTGAGTGCCAGTGCCGCTGTACACAGCTGAGTGGCGAACGGACATGTGGCACCTCAGTAGTCCCTGCGCTGGGGAAACCGGCTGCGCCCCTGTGTCCCTGCTTGAGTGACACCGGCGGGAGTGTCCCACCAGCCCTGCTGTTTCTCAGTGACACCTGGGCAGGCTATATGCGCAGCTGCTGCCACTCACTGCGCAGGCAGCGGCACCAGCAACTCCCGATGGGACTCAGGGGGAGAACAGACACAACCATTGATCACAGCCATGCCAGGCTCTTGCAAGTAAAACGAGGCGATGAGACTGTCCTCTAGCACAGCGCCAGCTTCCTGCTGGGAAGTGCACCCTGAGTTCCCTGCCAGCTGTTTAGCACAGTCCAGGGGAGGAAAAAAGCAGCTTGCTCCTACACATCACTAATAGAGCAGAGTCCATGCAAGCACAGTTGCAAATGCCCCTAGAAACAGACTTCCCTTATTGTGGAAAAATCAGCCTGCGAAGAAGTAAACCCGCGAGAGAGGAACTGCGAAGTAGTGAGGGTTGACTTTATTTAAGTTTTTTCAATTGTGTTTGAGTGGTAAAGTACTAGTACACAAGATATCATAAACTGGACAAGACATTCCTTAATGTTACAGGGATGAAATAACCTAAGATACTGATAATTTAGGGAAAAAAAGTTACTGTTACTGAAGAAGAATATAATTTTCATTAGTTTGACAAGAAAAAAAAAATTGTACTATGCATCAAGCAGTTCTTTTTTGTTGTACATTTCTTGGAAGTATTTCTAGCTATTTCTACTCATGGTTTCTTATAATAAGCCAAGGTTTGGACTGCTGTACGGCAATAACAATACTATGCAAGCAAGCCAAGAAATATGCAGTTTTATCCACTGAAGTAACATTCAGCACCTTATAGCCTAAATATGCTTGGATAAAATGATTTCAAAAAATAACTCCCAGAAAAAAAAAAATGAAGCATCAGAATACATGTATTACAAAAAATGGAAAGCTCCATCAACTTCAACAAATACACACTCAACTCTAAATGGGTTCTTATCTCTCAAGACCCTTCTTGGTGAGGTGATCTTCTATTGATGAGAAAACGGCTTATACCTTAAACTCAATCTGACACATTTACACTAACATGCCATACAAAACCACATAATTTTAAATTATAATTTGCTTCTGAAATTTATATATAACACTTTGTTTTTAAGTTCATGAATTTTTTTTCTTTTTTGGTCTCTACTGAGAAAGCGTCAGGGAACATCTGGTGCACTCCAGAACCACACCATACACAGTTCTCCAACTAGCTCTTCTCATAGGTAGGTAAAACCATCTTCTCTCATTAAGAGAATTTTAGCATTATCAGGAATAGAATAAAATATACATTGCAATTACAACTGTTACTAAACATTTGTATTCAGTGCAGTATTAATGCACCAATACTAGAGGTAGTAATGCAGAAAAAGGCAAAATCTGCTACTGTCATGCTGCATAATGCTTGCAGAAGAACCTGTACCAATAGTTTTACCTTGCCATCCACATGAACACATTCATTAAGGTAAGCCAGTATCTTTTCTATTACACCCAATTTTTTCACAATGTTATGCATTTTGGTATCTGTAGAAAAAACAAAATATAGTAAGAATGATTGGTTCTGCATAAATTAAATATTGAACTGTATCTTAATTCAATTATCTCCTTTACCAGAATTCATAACTTTTCCCCATGTGAGCAACACAACTATAAAAAACACCTGTGACTCTTCACTAAGTAAAAAATCCCTTTAGTTAGCCTGCGTAATCTAAAAATTAACTTCTCTAATTAAAAAACACCACCAACAAAAGTATTGATATATTTTGTATCAATATGATTGTGTATCTGAGTTAGCAATGGCAAAATATTTGAAGCACCACTAGTTTTGAGACAGATCAACAAACTCATAAACGTCAAAAAGAAAAAGCACAAAGAAATCCCTGGCTGAACTCATCGAATTCAGCTCTAGTACCAAAGGGAGCAGGTTTTTTTTAAAAAGACCACACTTTCTTAGTCTTAAGGGCAGCAACAACAGGCAATTTTTTTTTAATTTTAACTGGCAGGTCATCCATGATAGTGCTAATATTATGGTCCAACAATATACACAAAAATTACGAAGAGCACCCTTAACACAAGCATACAGAAAACCAAGCAAAACTGCAAGCTCATGAATGACTAGCATGTGAATCCAAATTTTCTCAAGAACTTTACCTTCTACAATGACAGCAAGCTGCTCGACTGCCGACTTGTGTAAAACTAGGTCAACAGCATCAGAAGTCAGGATAGTATATAGCTTTTCAACAGTTTCTGCCTAAAAGTAAAACTGTATTAGATTTGTATACAATATGTTATCATGAAACAAAGTAACCAGCCAAATTTACTAACAGAAAGTAGAAAATAAAAGTATCTAAATGCCTTATTAGAATGCATTTGATTAGATCCCACAGGCACATAATAGGAATGAACTAAATTGTAATTGTTTTGCAGGAAATCTCTAGTGAGAAGTATAAAACCCCAATAGGCTCAGGTGCAGAATAGATGCAGATTTCTAACAAATACAGTGATCCCCCATTACTCGCGGGCTGTTGGGTCTGGTCCTCTTCATGCGAGTCGTGGAATCCACAAGGATAGCGACCCCACAGAGTAGACAAGTACACCATGCCCGCAGCTACGCCCCCTCCCCTAATAAGGTTTGGAGGAGGGTCCTGAGGGAGCGGCTCCCTCTGTACGGCCTCATTAAAGCGAAGGAAACCCCTTATGCCACCTCCCAGCTACAGGAAGGGAGCTTTTCCAAGCAGAGAAATTGGCACAGCTGGTAGCCGGGAAGCCGGCACCACACCCCCACCCCGCCACCGAAAAACCGAGTGGGAGCCTAGCCTCCTGCCACTGTCTTTTCCCTGCTGTGTCTCTGCTGGGTTTTTTTGTCGAGGGTTTTATTGGGCTTTCTGGCTGCTGCTGTGTGTCCCTTGTGTTCAAACACGGCGGAGGCAGCATGCCTCTCCAGAGCAGGACTCTCAGGGAGGCTTGGGGAATGAGTTCAGTGCTGGTGGGGCGGTGCCGCGGGTACCGTGGTGCTGTACGATGGGAGCAGTCCCTGCTGTTCAAAGGCGCTGCTCTGGGGTTTACTTTTCTGGGAATGTAAAAGCCCCGACCAAAGCTTTTCTGTCAAGAGTGGGGGCGAGCAGGCAGCGCTGATCCGGCCGCCCTGGGATGGGACGGGGGCAGCCAGGGTCTGTCTCCTGCTGGAGCTATCTGCAGGAGCATGGGCGACCAGTGGCTGTGCAGAGCAAAAGAGCTGGTGGCTCTGTGACCCGCTCTTGCAGCGGCTCCTAAGACGTGCAAGGCAGAGACGGATGGGAGCCAGCACAGCACCAGAGGACAGATGCGTTCCCCACCGGCAGAGCTGCAGCCCCACTTCTCCCTGCGCCTGCTGTCCAACCACAGCTCTCCCCTTCCCTCTCCTACCCTCCCTCCGCCTCACACATCCTACAAGGGAACTTTTTATTTTATTTTGGGCAGTGAGGGGGGTTCCGGTGCCACCACTCTGACATCAGGAGTCCCCGTTGCTGGCATCGGGACACGCCGGACTATGCTCTCCGTGTTCCGCTGGTGCCAGCAAAACTAAAACGCGGTGCTGAGTAGGTGACTCTGCTCGTGTCCACCTGGGTGGAAATCTACTGTCCGCCGCTACCCCAAGGTCGGCATTGGTAGCGGCAACCGTACGCCACAATCTGCTGATTCACAGGCGCAATGCACTCCGTACCGGAAGTGCCGGCATGACACTGCTCCCTTTGTGCCAGCAGCGTGGCAGCGCTCCTGGTTTCACAGGGGTGGGACCGTCTCCCCTTTCTCCTAAATGGTGAGAATGAAGCATGTACGGCAAGTCTGGTGGGCGGTGACGGTGGGGGGGACCAATTATATATTCATAACCTCATTATATATTCACAAGCTGATGGGTTCGTGGTACGTTCTGCGCACGCGCCGAGGTCGCACAGCTCGCTGAAAAATCACGCGCAACTATTGGATCTCACAAATAACAGATCGTGACTATGCGGAGGATCACTGTAATTCTTAATTTATACAGGACTACAGAAAGCTCAACACTATACAAAAATGCTACAATATGCTCCCAAGTCTGTGAAGGGGGTCTTATTTTGTAATGGCAACATGGTTAGAGAAATTTAAATAACCCCACATACAAATAGAAACAGAAGATCCTAAGTTTTTAAATATGTAGGGAAAGAGTACTAACCAAGTGTACAGTGGGAAGTCAGAATAATTTTTACCATACTGTTACAGTAGGTACTGAGGGTAAGGAAGTATTGAGGGTAAGGAAGTAGGGAGAATGGAAGGGAGATGGAAAAAAGGAAAAACAAAAAAGAGATATAAGTTTTCTCATAGGCCAAATTCTCATTATTTGGTTTTCACTTCACAAAAGTAGTAATATTAAGAAAACACAGACCTCAGTTTCTAACCTGTTTCAAAATACTTCATATTAAAAATTTTTGTGTCTATTCCACTAAAAACAGATTTTTTAGGGAAACTACGTGAGAAAAAAGCCAGACTACTCATTTATAATGCAAGATATAATAATAATAATATAATAATAATATAAACAGAGCAGATAATTATAATAATATAAACAGATAATAATATAAACAGAGCAAGCCTATGCCCTCTGTACTAAAGTCTTCTTTGTATAGAAAAAAAATAACTAAGGATTTTTTTCTTATTGTTGCATATGGTAGCATAAAAACTGCTGTCAAATTTCACACGGGAAGAAAATATCAGGGTGTTTTTTTTTAATGAAGCAACCCAATTTGCATGAAATATTGCAACTTTCTGAAAGTGATAAATTAGTGACTAGGCAGGTACAGAAGAGCTGATCAATGACACAAAATTTAACCAGAGTTTACTCACCTTAATTATGGACTCCATTTTATCATCCAGTTTTAGCTCAATAGCTCTTTCTATAATAAATAAATTTGAAATGCTGGAAAGCACATTACCATCCAGACGTGGGCGTTTCAGGTTTGCCCCTTCTTCATTCAAAAGATGGAATGCTAAATGTTTAGGCGCTACAGAACGAACCCTAAATGAGTAAATAACTAAAATAAATATATAAAGCTCTCATACTGGAAAACTTTAGTTGCATATTTAGAAATTAATTAGTTTATAAAATTAATATGGAGGGGAGTAATTACCCAACTCTATATTGACAAATCAAGTTTTCAAATCACTGCATAAGAATCATTTGCTTTTTAAGAGAAGACATTGTCATCAGCATTAGAAGATGCTGAAATGCTAGAGAGCATTACTTACAGCTGCTTTTTTGAGAAGAGAAGACGTAGAGCTGCCTGTAGTCTAGGAGTTCTAGGGAGAATACCTTCTCCTTTGTCAGAGGTTGTTTCACTTAAAGAGAGGATACAGTTACCTAAAGTGTCTTTTGCGTCAGCATAACCCTAATAAAAACAACAAACAAAAATTTCCAAAATTAAAAAGAATCAATTTACTAACTTAGCAAATTAGATTGGGTAATTCCCTTTTCAGAGGTTATGGGAGGGTGAGGAAAAGCAAAACCCAGGAAAAAAAATAAAGTATTCAAATTCTGCAGATAATATTCCTCTCTCAAGACAATTTTGAAAATTAGAAAATGATCGTGTATACAAAAAAACCCCAAAATATTTCTTTACATGGCCAGAGGTACTTTGACCTTACAATATACAGTCAACCCTCAATTATTGCGGGGCCACTGGTCTCTGAGGACACCACAAAGCCCTCACTCCATGAAGACAATGCTGCCAACGGCACGGTGGTCGAGCAGTGTCCCGCCTTTTGGTGCTGGGGGAGAGGTTTCATGCTCCAGAAAGGGTAGTGGCCAGGAAATGCTCCCAGCAAAGGCGTGGGGACAGTCCCGGAGATGTGGCAACCAGGCATTCTCCAGGAATTGTAGCTGTCTCCCTGCTTCCCCGGCCCAGGCAGCCTCAGGGCCCGAGGGAGCTGGGTTCTGCCACCCTTCTCAGTTTCTGAGATGCACCACCGGGGGGAGGGAAAAGACGGCAGAGACCCTCCCAAGGAGGTGCAGCTGTGCTTCGCTTCCGAAGCCACCACAGGTCCCCCGACCCTCCTGGGGCAGTGGTTTCCATGGTCCCAGGGCTGTACACCCTGCCCTGCTCCGTCTGCTGGGTCCAGCAGTGGGGTAGCAGTGGGGTAGGACACACAGCGCAAGCAAGGTTCTTAGATGCCTGCACAGCAGAGCCGTGCTGTTGGGGACTTAAGGAGGTAAACTCAACCCTGAACTGAACAAACTTTGTCCAGACACTGAGCTAAAAAACCGAACTTCAAATTCCTGCTTGCAAAAAAACCAAGCAAACAAACCAACAAAACAACCCCGCTGTCCAATTTGCATCTAGTAAAAGCCACACGCATTCCAGCTTAATTGCCTGTTTTGTCACCTGGGTTTTTCTACAAAGGTATTGTTTTATAGCAGGAGTTTTGTTTTGTCTGTTTGCTTGGTTTTTTAGAAAGCAGGAGTTTGAAGTTTGGCTTTTAAGCTCAATATCTGGAAAAAGTTTGTTCACTTGAGGCTTGACTCCACCTAAGTTTAGTGCCAGAGTCAAACAAGGGTTTAAGCTCTGTGAGTCTGGCCCCTGCACGGTGGTCACATCTCCCAGTCCTCACAAAAACAGCGAAGCGGGGTTCCCATCTGGGCGTCCAAAGGGATGCAGAGGTGTGGGTCCTTGGGAGGGTGCCTTCCTTCCCCTTACCACTCACACTGCGCAAGGAGCTTCCAGGAACACCCCACAGCCACTCTGGAGCTGAGGCGGCGGGACAACAAGGAGGCCAATTTTCATATTAATGAACTGTCTACGTATGTAGACAAAAGGCTTCACAAGGGGAGGACCAGACCCACGGTACCAGGAAAAAAGAGGGCTGACTGTATTAGTGAAGTTAAATAAAAGACAGAAATAAGGCAAAAAAAGCAGCTACATGCAGCAAAACCTCTCATCTGTAAGACTGTGGACAAGATCACAGAAGGGAAATTTCAAGCAACAGAGAAGAAAACAGTAAAGAATTCAGATGGAGCAATTAGACTGAAAATCAGACTGAGAAAGGCAGAAGTTCTCATTATATCAAGCTGAGAGTAAAGATAACAAAGAGAAAATCTGGACATTGTTGGAGGTATGATGACTAAGGCCTATGAATAATAGTAACTGCTAATATTGGAAGAAAAGTAACAAACACAAACATCAAAATATACTGAAAATACAGCTTATACCTACTGCTATTTTTTGAGTATGTATTTGATCAGAAAACTGCATCATTATCATAGCGGAGTCAAATTTTTCAAATTTAAGTTATGGGGGACATTCTAATAATTATTAACTAATTTTAAAAATCATTAATGTTTTCATCTGTACTTGGATTATCCACTCATATCTTCAAACTATTTAAGTCCCAGTACTTGCTCATTTGTACTACAATACTCCAAATTTCATATTCTATTATGTAATATCAAGCTAAAATCTGTCTAGAAATTCAATGTACTCTTACTGATATTAGGACCCCTATAAAACATTTATCCATTTGACATCTGATAAAACAAGTCTGTCAGTACACTACTGTTAATCTATTTTCCATCTCCTACTTCTGTCTTTTATTTAACATGATCTACACAATTTCACACAATCAAATTCAAATTAAAGCACTTAGAAATACCTGTAACACAGGAATGACAGGACAGAGGGCCTCAATAAACTTATTCCAAGTCAATGCAGCCATGATTAATCGTCCTTGCAATAGATATATCAGAATGGCCTTGGCTGTTGAGTTCACCTACTCAGTAACAAAAAAACACAAACAACTAATGCAAACTACAATACATCTAAGTCAATTTGTTGATGCTGCCATTGGAAATGTTACACAAAAATGTTACAAAGACAAAATGTTGCTACTGCAGAATGCCACTTTTAAAATGCCAGTTACACTAAATATTAAGGTGTTAGAAGAGGCTCTCAGAGGAAACACACAGAGTTCTGCCTAAATAGCACCCAGTAATTTTCCCCTTAGAACTCTGGTTTGTCTTTTCTGAAATAAAAGAAATCATTGCTTAAATTTATACAGCCCTAGTTCCCTCTATCCTGCAGGTAAAAGAAATCATGTTTATTTTCTTTCTGATGCTACCTTTCTGGGGCATTTTATTCCCAGTCTATGATATGCATTTGAAGATAAAGGAAGAAGAGAGACTTAAAGTCTGATATGCAGCCATTTCAGTTCCTTGGTGCAACTAGTCAAACTAAAAATGCTGCCAAATAACTCGTCTGTAGCTCTTCATCAAAAAGGAAAAAAGGTACATGATATAGCAGTTATATTGAATTCATGTATATGGTATATAATCTATACAATATGCAATACTAGACTACTTAGAAGCTAAAATTATTACTGCAATGGGAACAGAGTGAAAAAACCTCACTTCTCAGAATTCACTCTTCCTTATATAGTGCAAAAGCACCTACCTTTAGCCGTTAAAATCCTGCATTTTATGCTAGAGCTAAAAATCCTCTCAGTCCAGCCAACAAGGACAGTCTTTGATATTATGACTCTAGCCCATCTTTAAATAGAGACTTTATAAAATCACATGGCAAATCTCAAACCCAATCTTGGAATACAAGGTTCTTCTCAATTCTCTCTGATTACACATGCCTACAAGATTCAATCGATGTTTATGAAAACTGAAGTAGTAGATAAGTTCAATACTCAGCATCAACTGAAATCTATTTCTTATGCTTGATCAATCACTAAAATAGAAAATTTAGTCTTTTCCATATGGCATTCAATGGAGTAGCCAAAATAAGTGCTTTCCTTGCAAAAGATAAATTACATACAAAGTACAAACATATAGCACATTATTAAAGATATTTTACTTCTCTTTTTAAAATGCTCAGATATGAAAAAAAATTACTCCTAAATGGAATTGCGCATGGTACTGTGTTTAAAAACAAAGCTTCCAGTAGACAGGCTGAAAATAAAGAAATAATTTGTTAGTCAATATTCTTTCCCTGTGATATTATAGACCAGCTACAAAGGAGCTACAAATAACAAGTAAACAACTCTCTCACAACTACTTACTTAGCTCTATATGTATGCTAGGGAATAGTGGACATATGTTCAGCAGTCACTGCATATAAAGAAATTCAATCGAAACTTGGTCCTATTCTATAATATTATAAAACACTTCTATAATACTCAGGCAATTACATTCAAACACATAACTGTTTGTAGTGATGAAATACAGTTTTATAGCAAAGATGGTGCAGATTTAAAGTGTCTTTTTGCTTCTCAACGATTTCATGCCACTTTTACAAAGACTTGGAAGCTTCAAACTTCAAGTT
This sequence comes from Pitta sordida, assembly GCA_013390025.1. Lineage (NCBI taxonomy): Eukaryota > Metazoa > Chordata > Aves > Passeriformes > Pittidae > Pitta > Pitta sordida. The sequence continues at coordinate 83,996 of WEKX01000689.1, forward strand.
TCCTATAAGTGTAAAGCATCATACCTACTATTTCATCATGTGCACATTTTATTAGGGCTGAATTTATTACAGGAAAAGGTTAAAAAAACGTATTTCATTTCCCTTGGTCTTTGTAACAGCTAATAGCATTCTATGCTTATAATATTGTCTCTGAATGCTTAGTAACAAAATAACCTTTCCATTTACTACAACTTCACTATTTGCATAGCTTTTCTCTATCCAAAAAAACATATTTAGTCAAAAATTCAGGTAAGCCTCACCACTATGGAAAATATCACCACCTACTTTGCGTGCACATCAACATATAAATACAGCTACTAAACACAGTACCTCATTCTTATCTTCCTGAAGGCCAAATGTGCAGATTTCATATAACACTTTAGGATGAAGAAGAAAATGTACTCCATGGCAGATTGAAGACACAGCCTTCACAGTATTATGAATACCTAAACAGTCCTTCAGTAGAAATAAAGTCAGTTAGTTGAAAAATTCTTAACAGTCTCAGGTACTACATCTTGTTTTATAAACTGTCTGAAGTTGTCATGCAGTGAAAGTCTCTCTCCATGAACTTTGGAAGACTAATTCTGAAATCTAAATGTTACAGTCCTAGAAGAAACACAATCATTATAGATCATTGATTGAAAAGTCTTGTTACTACACAAGACTAAGAAATAGAAAATAAGTTTGTTATTTTAAATAATAGAGTAAATAAATCAGAAAAACTGTGGACATTGTCTGACATCACATTAAAATAAGCAAAGCCTGAAACAGGCAAGTAAAAATCTCACAAAAACAGACAAGTGTCATTCAGTGGAGATTGGGGTTTTTTTTTTCAGAAAGACTAGCTCCAGTATATTCGTACATCACTGAATTGTTCTATAGACACACTAAGTACAGATAGATGGTGTCCATTATAGAAAATAAATACTATAATGAAGAATTGCATTGAAATACAAAAGTAATTTTTATTTTGTGAACCAATATTAACAAGTATCTAAATGAACCAATGAATTTGACATTGCCATTCTCAACATAAGAGTACAGCCATACTTCCAGGAAGATCATGCTCTTTATTCCTTGGACTACCATTAGAAAAAAATAAGGCAGTGAGAAAATATCCATATAAAACAAAATCAAGACAGACACAACCCTCATACCCCTCGCCCCTCATAACCTCCAAAAACTCAATGAAAACAAACCAACAATCCAAGTAGTTCTTAAACACAACCCAAACTTTATACATACACATATATAAACCTGAACAAAAAAAGTCAGAGAGAAGTGAAGAATCCCTACGAAGTAAATTGAATCTGTCCTTGAAGTGAGCCCATGTGAACCTCATGAGGTTCAACATGGACAAGTGCGAGGCCCTGCACATGGACTGGGGGTACCTCCAATATTGGGGGATTGGGGGATGAACAAATTTAGAGCACCCCTGTTGAGAAGGACTAGGGGGTGGATGACAGGGTGGGTATGAGTTGCAAATGCATACTCATAGCACAGAAAGCCAAACATAACCTGGGCTGCATCAAAGGAAGTGTGGTCATCAGGTCAAGGGAGGTGATTCTGCCTCTATACTCTCCCCTCATGCAACCCCACCTGTAGTGCTGTGTGCAGGTCTGGGGTTCTCAGCACAGGAAAGACATGGACCCGTTAGAGCAAGTCCAGCGGAGGGCACAAGGATAATCAGGGAACTAAGAGAGTTGGGGCTGCTCAGACTGGACATGAGGAGGCTCTGGGGAGATCCCATTGTAGCCTTACAGAATTTGTTAAGGGGTCTTAGAAGAAATACGGGGACAAATTTTTTATCAGTCTCTTGTGATAGGACAAAGGATAACAGTTTCAAACAAAGAGAGGGTAGATTTAGACTAGCTATAAGGAAGACATTTTTTACAATGAGGGTGATGAAACACTGGAGCAGGTTGCCCAAAGAGGTGGTGGATCCCTTGAAATATTTGAAGACCGGTTGGATGGGGCTCTCAGCAAACTGATCTAGTTAAAGGCCCCAATTCAAATTAGTCTGTGATTTAAAGAACCTCATTTCAGCAGTTTTTCCCCCTCTAGAGGTCCTCTCATTTTGAAATGCAGTACCTAAACTATAACCTAACTAAGATGATTCAATACCAAAAATGTAACAGCAAACTGCAAGTCCAGTCCAACAAAGATTTTCCAGAACATAATGTCATAAACTGAATTTGCATTAAAAATGCTTTTAATGATGAAATCATATAATATGCATTATTAAGCACAACATCAAGAGTGTTAAGTAAGCATTAGTTCTAACCTTAACCACTTTTAAACAGCAGTGATAGGCTTCAGCTTTTATATTCAATGAAGGATGAGACAATAAACGGAGAAGCACCTTCTGACCCTCTGCTTGGAGCAATAAGTTGGCCTCAGTAGCCTTCCAACTAAAAAAAAAAAAAATAACCATTTAACCATTATTTATTTCACAGCACCTAAAGATGTCTACCAAAATTTTCCTGTTCAATTTCAGGATAATCTCTAAAAAATACTTACTGCAAGAGTCTACATCCTGAAAAACAGATCACAATGTATTTGCCAAAATCATAGTATCAATCCTTGTGTTTGTAGATATATTTTTATACATGTAGGTAACCAAAGACCAGTTTTTCAGAATTCTCTCATCAAAATTAAGAGCCTGACAAACATTTACGTTCATTTGAAAACATAAAATCCTACTGAGCTTCAGTAGGCCTCTTGTACTAAGTGATTTTCAGAATTTTTCCATTAGATGTAAAAGTCCTTCTCACTATCACAAAGTGAAGTGATGTTAGTTAAAAAAACTGAAGTGAATTCATTTTGCCTGAAACAGTAATCAAACAACAATTAATTCTGAAAAACGGTTACTGGACAGCATTGAAAAACAATCCCAAGTTGTGAATCAGGATAAAATGAAATTTTTGTTTTTCTAATTAAATGATCAATACAGAACTTTTCCAGGCACCACAGGGTAACTTATTCTCTAACTAGAGACACGGAAAAATCTAAAAAGCAATAAAAGCATGCAGCTTAAGAAACAAAATGCCATATTGTATTATAAAACATCTACAATAAAGTACGTTCATTATGATTTCTGAAAGTCAAATAAAAGCAAGTTATAGACATATACTCACAACAAAGGACTTTTTTTAAAAGTCTGAAAGACAAGTCAAAATGTTTTAACCGTTTCTTTGTAAATCACATAAGAAAACCATAAAAGTATATACATAGAATAAAACATTAGGTTTTTACGTGAAGATCAATTTTCAAGAAATCCACCACGTAATGACACAAATCAGTTAAAAGAGACCTTTCAATGCCTAAAAGAAAATATTTTTCAAATACAGGGAATAAACAAGTTGAGCTTCTATTCGAGAACCTTTATCCATTAAAAAAAATATTCTATTTTCACATGTGGTGTTTTAAATAGTAAAGTACTTACATATTGGAGCATATGTGAATGTATTCCTGAAGCAAAGGAAAGTGTTGGTGGAAGGGCAGACTACTTAAAGCCTGATCTGCCAATTCTACTAATTCAAAAAGACTCTTGTCCTCCTACAAAGTAAAATGAAGAAAAAAAAAGAAAATATCAGAAACAGCAAAATCAGAAGTTGTCAAGTTATTGCATAATCAGAATTTGTCATAACTTAATATTAAGTAGATTTTGGTTCAGTCTTTCACAGAGAAGTTTATAACTAACTAACTCAATGCATTTCAAATAAAAAACAAGAAAAATAGAACCTGTTCCTGGGAGCTGAAAACCCTTCAGATCCTGAATCCAAATAAACTTCCATTAAATTCTGTGGGAGTAATGTATGTCTAACATTTCACAACATGAGCACTATAACTCAATGCAAATTACTATTTTTTTAATAACTACACATTTTATGTGAGAGGTGTATAATGAAACATTTAAATTTTTTAAAAATCATTATTAATAGTAAAGACCAAGTTTCTTTTTATTTTTAAATTTAAGTACGTACTTATGTCTTCATCATATTTGGTGTGAATGTGTGTGCTCGCAGCCCAAACCTCACACCGCTGCTCTCTCCGCCAAGCCTCCTGGCCCAGCCCCAGTGCTCGCGCTGGCCCCAGGGGCCCCACGCTGCCCCACGCGTGCTTGCCCTGCCTCCGCAGCAGCGAAGGGGTGTGCCTGAGCTCTGGTCAGCATTCTTGGAGCCTGGAAATACCTTAACTTTGCAACATTGCGACACCCTGTGTGCTTATGACAGGGCGGGGTTGTTGGTATTGAAGTTTCTTTCCCTCTAACATCCACCAGTCCCGATACAGGCAGCACTGCCTGGGCTTTGACAGGGCTTTGAGTAACAAGGAAAGGCATGTCTTGTGGTGGTGCTGCGTTGGGTCTCAGCGGAGAACACAGGAGTGGGTCAGGGACGAGGTCAGGGTGTCGCAGGGCTCTAAACGCCACTGTGAGCTGCAGTAAACCACACGCTCCAGCCCTGCCGTGCCGCGCACTCGCCGCCACGCGCCCAAGCCACCGTGCACGGGGCTGCCAGCGCGAGCACAATCACAATTTGGTCTGTGGGAGCGACCGCAGCAGCCTGGAGAAGCCCACAGGGTGGGGGGGTGGAGTTGGTATGGGGGTTTCTTTCCCTTTAACATCCACCGGTCCCGTGAGAGAGGGGCAGCGCTGCCCGTACAGCTCCAGAGGGCGGGGGAACAAAAGGCCCCTCCCAGCACACAGCTTGCCTCTCTTTTGTGAGGCAGTTTCCCCGTTCAGGGACAGGTACACAGTGCCGTCATTGCAAGCCCCCCTCCCCGCAGGGCAGGGTGAGTCCTGCCCCACAGGCACCGCGGCACCGCCCCTCGGCAGAGCAGAGTCAACTGCGCATGTGTCAGGTGGCTAGACTCGCAAACAGCTGAATCATAATTGCGAAAAGTTTGCTTCGCTCACTTCCGGGGTCATAATGGAGAAGTCACGAAGCAGTGGGGATTCACTGTATATTATACACAAGTGTACATATTTACAGAAATAAATAATTTCCTGCTTCTTACTTCTTTGACTATAAAAGATCCTGTGTCCACTTCCAATCTCCCAGTGTTTATTTCTTTTTTTTTTCACTTTAGATAAGATTTTTTACCACCGTCATGACTAGTATTAATGAAAACAAATATAAGTATCGACATCTTGCACAGTATGGATTTCTCATACTTACAGATCTTCTTTCACTGTTACACTACAATTTTTACCACTGAGAAAAGGAAGCGAAAATATATTTGCTTACAGAAAATATTTTATATAGTAAAATTCCATACCTTCTTTTGAATTTCAACCATAAAATTACAAGTGCATTCGATCGAATATGCAGCTTCTGAAACTTGTTTATAAATACTGTAGTTCTCAGTACTCATCTGCTCCAGATAAGCTACAATGGATTCATGAATGCTTGGGTATTCCAAGGAGAAGGACATATCCAGAGAGAGAAGAAATAAGGCATTCAGCAAACTCTTTTGTACAACTTTACTTGCCTTTGAAAAAGAAAACAACTGTCAGAATAACAGCCTGAAAATACATAAAGCAAACAACAGCATTTGCAGTCATTCAACAAATAAAATCACTATTGCTGCTACTTGAAAATTAGGGAAGCACATATCATTAAATGAGTTCAAGATCAAGAGGGTAGTTTTTTTCATTAAAAAGTGATAGTTAATTAGATATCACTCCTAGTATCAGACCTGCAACCAGTCATAGAAATTGTGTATGATCTGGGCACAACACTAACACATCGCTGGCTAAGGCAAACTCATTGTCTGACCACAAGATGGCAGAGAATACACAGACCACAATTATTTCTATATTTAATGAAAAACTGTCTACAATTCCACATGGTTATGTATTGCAAACTAATAACTGAGATTTCCCTTCTTGTTTTGTCTTTTTTTTTTATTTTTAAATGCAACTGTTCAGTATTCTTTCAAACTAAAACCTCAAATACAGTAACTTTTTTCTAACTCCTTCCTGTCATACACAGAATTGAAATTTTATATTATGTACATAAGAACACAAAGACAAAGATCATAACAATTCATTAGATTAGTATGTCTACACTTATTTCCAGGTACAAGAGGTAATGTTTGTGACAAAAACCCTCTAACTGGAAATCAATCTTCTACTCTGACTCAGTGTCTAAAAAAAAAAGCTACACTTCACTAAAAACTCCACTAAAGACTGACCCAAAAAATTTAAATCCATTCGTGTTTAAACATCTACCACTTCCCACCACACAAAAATTTCATCAGACCTTCCCATCTGAAATAACAGGAAAAAAACCCTCCACCCTAAAAAAACCCAAAAAACCTCACATCAGATTTCCTGTTAAAAAGCACTGGAAGGAAAGAACGATTAAAATCCCTATGATGTATGAGACATAATTGCTTACTACATTTCATCGCGCAAGAGTGATGACTCTACATGTTGTATAGTTCTGGCCTTACTTGCATGCATACTATAGACCAGCAGGGGGCAGCAGAGCTTTGCAAACCATCTCACCAAACCAGAGGAAAACCACTCCGGGAGGGAAAAGAACACGGAATTTCAAAAACTCCCTTAAAAACTGTAGTAAAAAAGTTTTTGTAGGATTTGAAATCTGCAAAATGCACTGGTAACTGAAGAATGGACAAGGTTGACCTCTCTGACAATATATCAGCACATGCAAATCAGATTAGCTTCTCTGTCCAGTAGCTATTTTCCCCAGTGTTAAACCTTGAGGAATGCATTACTTCCTGCCCTTTTAAAATGCAAAACCAAAATACAATCACTTATAATTAGTGATGCTATACCTTTTCTACAGGGAGCAGTACTTGCAGTAATCTAACAGTGAAGAGTGAAATGCTAGTAAATGCCATTCTGTGATGCACCAACATCACCTCGGGCTGTTCTGCACTTATATTGGTTTTGTGATACAATATGGTTTCCCCAAGCAAACCCAAGACCAGACGCAATTTGTCTTTCTAAAAAAAATCAGAAATACAGCAATTAGAAAAAAATGAAACATTCCTGCATACTTACAGTGTTTATACATCACCCGCAGTATCATCAACACAATTATGCAAATTAAGCTAAAACTGAATAAACGGCACAAAATACATAGCACTCTTTGTCATCCAAACAGAACTATGCATTAGTTCTAGACCTCAGTCTACTTTTACTTTTAGTTCTGAATACTTGCTCCATAATTACCCATTACTGGTTGCTCTCTCCTCTTCCCTCTCCCACTATTCTCCCACCTCCCGCCCCTCAATTTCTGCTCGCTGCACTTTTGAACCTGTACGTAAAGCTTTACCTTAAAATAAATTAAAAAAAAAAAAATCCCAAACCAACCCACAATCCAGACCTTGAAAATGTCCAAGTTTTTTATGTCTATTCACTCCCAAAGGAAACAGCAAAGTTGAGGGGTTTTCCTCTCTCCTTTTTTAAAAAAATAAATCAGTACAATTGTATAAAATTACCAATCTTATTTGCAGCTTGTTAGTAGCCTGCAAGCAAATATTATCCTAATAATAATAATCAGTACGATATATTTATGGTAATGTTCATAATTTATACTTTAGTTTGATAGACCTATGGGCAATGAAATATACTGATTCTGGTCATAAAACAACTAGACAAAGAGATATTAAGCTCTGAGATTAAATGTTCTGCAAGAAGTCTTCAGCACCAACATAGAGTTGATCAATAGATTTTCAAATATCAGTAGATCAAATTCAAAGAAAAAACTCTCATTTGCTAATAGGTTCTATAAAAATATAAAGGCCATAATTTATAAAATAGAGAATATGGATGTCTAGATCAATATTTAAATTAATTAATATTGCAGTTATTATTTTTTCATATTCAGTGTTTTCATTAATTCTAACTTAAGTCAGGTGCATTTAAGACTACATTTAATTCAAGTTTTTAAACAAGTTTCAGTCTGCAATTCTGGCATGTTTGTTACATGCCTAAACCATGCCAGCATACGCTTCAACTTTCATTTGTCTTCAAAAAACCAAGTCAGCCATTATTATTTCATCTGTTATTCACTAATTTGATATTTCGTGTATATAACAACTCTCAACTGTGCTCTGATATACTTTCAGCAATTTACATTGTTTGGTCAACAGCACCTTAATGATTTGAATCTCTCTTGAGCCAAAATGCTTTCTCCTTTCTTTCCCCCCTAGGCAACATAATTAAGGATATCTGAAATCTGTGCAGGGTCTGTAATTCCTGTGTAGGAAACGGATAGCATGTTTGTACCTTACAATACTAGTCCTGGATCTAAACAGTTATGTCCCTAATTTTAAATAGATAATTATAAGGAGTAAAGAATGTGAAAGTTGCCATTTAAATCAAATTGGTCTCCAACATTTGTAGTCAGTGCTTTTCCCTCAGATCCTCCTCCCTAAGTGTACTTCCCTCAATGGCTGTTTATTTTCTTGAGATGAAACTCCAAGAACTTATATTTATAAAAAATAATGTGTCATTGATGCAACTAGCAATATACTATTTAAAATTTTCAAAAGGGTAGCTCAGCGGAATATTAGATATGTATATGAATCACTGCAGAAAATGTCAGGGGCTTATAGAAGGCTGTTAAATATGGCTGAGCAAAGCCTGAGGAATCTTACCAATTCCAATGCAAAAAGGCTATCATCTTCCCAAACATTTTCAGAAATAGCATCACCAATAAGGAACATGTCTTCAACAAGCAATTCAAGAACTTCCATTGTCACTCTCCGACTACCTAGGAACACGAACGAGAGGATAAATTCAAATGCAGAGAAAATACTATATTTCGATATTCAGAAGACACCACTGTAAAAAAGAATTTATTCTAAATATGAAATTCTGGTATCTCAATTTTCCTGTACACTTCCACAAAACTAATGCTAACTTCCCTCAACCACCAAGAACTCTCAGTCACAGAAAACAACCACCAGCCAAAATCACAATAGAAGAGATTAAAGCAATTGCGTACTTTTAAAAGTCTACATTTCCTTAAATCCTATAGTTATTTATGAAAATAATAATTAGCTTCATTACAGCTGTAAATCTGATTACTGAACTTCTTTAAAGTTCAGAATAAAGTCACTTATCTTCCCCACCCAGACAGATGTTACACATCTTCTGTATATAGTATGTAGGTATTACCTGTTCCTGTTAATCTGCATTTTGGTATAGCAGGAGTGCATTCCTTCACGGATCATTTTATTTGAGATCTTCTTTTGAAAGACGACCAACACTCACTTTTAGCACTGTTCTCTATAAAAATTTCTCCTCTTTGTTTTTATACTAATTATTCATTTTCATTGCTTCTTTTAAATGTCTCTTAAAAACAAGGCTAAGCTAGTCTACTACTGACTTTCATATTTTGTACAGTTTTAATCTTGAATGTGTGACTACAAAAAAATTTGGCCTGAGCTTGAACATGTACAGCCTACCTTTACTACAAATACGTATAAATCTCCTCCTAATTTCCACAGATAACAAGACAGTAAGGAGAAGCAGTCAAAGGTTAGAAGGTTCATGAAGAACAAGGCATAATATCTAGAGCCAGAGCAAATATTTTCAATCTCTTACAACTGAGGATGCCAAAACCGTCTGGCATCCTAGGGAACCACACAGTGACAGTTTCTCCTAAATAGACGATTCAGTGCAACTGTTGGCTCAGTTACTTGTTGATGGTATGTTTCTATATAAAACCATGCATGGATTTCATACATCATCACTGAATTTCAAATTTGTCTTTTAACTAAGCTAAGAATTTTGCATCCTTCAGTATCTTCAAAACAAAATCTATTTAAAAAAGAGATAGCTCTACTTGGTTTTTATGACTCAACACTGATTTCTTTGTCACTTTTTCTATCCCTTGGAGGTTTTACACACTGCAGAAGTCTTGTTGATACACTTGAGGAAAAAATTTATATCTTTGCGTGAAACTAGATACATAGTGAAAATGATCACAGCTCAGACAATTTGCAGCTAGTGATATTGCCTTGAGGGAGAATATGAGAGAGAATGGCACACGGACTTTTTGAAAGGTTGCCTTTGTCTGTCTCACAGAAGTGCTGTTTGCCATCTATTTTAGGCAAAATGTTGCCAATTTGACTCAAAAAATTTCTCCAGTAAAAACAACAATAAACAATAAAAAAAAAAATCAAACCAAAACCAAAAGCTCCCCAATCCACACTATTACTGATTTCTGCAATGACTTCACTCACAAGAAAGGTCAGCACAAAAGAAAAATACCAGTGAACACAAAGAACAGAAATCAAGCTTAACTCAAATACACATTATATTGCAAAATACAAGGAAGCAAATTTTACAATAAGCTTACTGTCCTTCCTTTACTCCATAATTTAAACAGAAGAAAATCTATATTATCCCATGGAAGTAGATACGTAATAAGGTTTATAGAAGCGCCAGTTGATTTTAGTGAAGAAAAAAACCCAGTCAGCCCTCGAATACCATGGTACCGCAGGTCTTGTTACCCCTATCCGCGAAGCCCTCCGTCCATGTAGAATGGCAGCTCGTTAATATGCAAATTTGCCCTGCACCCTCACACCGCCCGCCAACGCTCCAGTGCTGTTTTGGCACTGCCTTTCTGTGTATCAGTGTTTTTGTCGACGCTTCCCGGTGCCCACAGCCATCCCACACCGGGTAAAAACCCTTTTCCACTCGGCTGAGGACACTGGTGCGGGGAGCCACCCGCACCACTGTCCTGCTGTCTCTCTGGGTGGGTAGACCTGATTTCTCCATACTTGAGGTGGATGTCTGCCCTGACAAAGTCTCGGACACCACGTCTAACCTGAGAGTGTGTAAATCTTTCATAACTGCACAAAGTCTCCTTGCCCAGAGTGAAGCGTGGCGGGTGTGGAGCTGGGGGAACGTGGCACAGCCAGCTCCCTCTGAGTGGAGCAGAGCGGAGCAGAGTGAGGCAGGCGTTGCTCGAGTGGACCTGCCGTGGCTGCCTCCCTCTGAGCGATTTGAATGTTCATGACTTTCTAATCTGGATATTCATGACTGCCAGTTCACACAGGCACAGTCATGAAATGGGCCTTCTTAATCACTGAAAAACCACACCGCGTAGATGTGAACTGCTATCAGGAAGACGTGAAGTGGAGAGGGCTTACTGCATAACCCCACAAGAAATGGTATGCTGTCTCACAGTATCTGTGTATCACTGTATCACTGTCTCACAGTGTGCCTTCAGATCACGGGCTTTCAGATCAATGAGAACACCATAAAAATATTAGTTTCCTTACAATCTGTGTCTCATTACAGTACACTGGAAGAATAAAGAAATATCATCTAGTGGAGTTTAAAAAGTGTGGAAAACCTGAGGGGAAGGGAAACAAAGACAGATCAACTTTACCTCAAAGCGAAACTCTTTTAGCTCACAGAATCAGAGAATATGCCAAGTTGCAAGGGAACCATACGCATCATCGAATTGAGCTCCTGACTCTGGCACAGGACCATTCCCAAGAATCACACCATGTGTCCAAGAGTATCATCCAAATGGTTCTTGAATTCTGTCAGGTTTGGTGCTGTGACCACTTTCCTCAGGGGCCTGTTCCAGCATCCAATCTGAGTGAAGAACCTTGCTCTCATGTCCAACCTAAACCTCCCCTGACACAACTTCAGGCCATTCCCGTGGGTCCTGTCACTGGTCCCCAGAAAGAAGAGTTCAGTGCCTGTCCCTCCTCTTCCTCTCATGAGGAACTTCTAACTGCTATGAGATTTCCTCCTAGACTCTTCTCCTCTAGGCTGAACAGACCAAGTGACCTCAGCTGCTCTTCATACAGTCTATGATAGGATGCAAAGACAATCTTGAAAGGTGGAAAAACTGTACTTTAAGTCTGCAGATTTGAAGTGACAGGCACCAGAAAAGGAAAAGACACAAAATACAATTCTCCACTTTTACATTATAAATAAAAGATGCCAGAAGTCACGAATGTGCTTGTGACTAATTAATATTTAAATATCATTATACTGAAAGGGAAAAACAAAACCAACTAAAATGAAATAAAGTTTATTACTGAAAAAAAAAGGATTGAATAATTTTCATACATATTTCATACAATTATAACTTAAAGCATCTAACTTCTACTACCCTAGTCAGATAAATACATATTTTCAGCTCCTATATTTCAAAACCTTACCACATTTACCAATACCTGTTTTGAATTACATTTTACAGCAAAATACTATTTTAGACAACCTAAGAACAAAAAGATTTTCTTTCAAAAAGGCTTTGCAATTTAGAACCTTTGTAAGCTCATTTTAAAACCATCGTTGTAATCAGACTATTGTTACTTATGTTTCTTAAAACAATTACAATTAATTTCTGCATTCACATGAATAAAAACAAGCCTTTTCCCACAATTTTTCTTTATTATTTCTTGAACAGGAGGTAAACTCTATGCTCAAAGAGATCAGAACATGTTTGGTTAAGTGTGGTTATTTTTTCATCTTCTTGTATGACATTTTATCCAGCCACATCATTTTTCCACCACACACCCACTTCTTCCCAATGTCAGTAAAAAGTACTTGAAACTTCGGCAGCATGTCTGGAAATCAACCAGAAAATTCAAGCTTTATGACCTGAACCAAGTCCCTAGAAAAGAACTGTTGTAACTAGTTACAGTACTTCACTAATTATCCGTACCTTATTAATTTGAGCTACTCGCTCACCTCATAATACCAAGGTCTGTATTAAAGATGGGAAGGATACAAATGTGAAATACTTAACACTCTCTCACCTGTTCTTAGAAGAGGTATTGCATTTTCCAAGATGGAAACACAGAACTGAGGAAGGCTAAGCTGCTTCATCTGTAATTCCAAAGTGTCCTCAGTTTCAATACCTGGTGGATCAATGTGTCCTATATCAAGCAGGGAATGCATGGAGATTCTGGAGTTTGCATTTGCTTGAGCACTGTTTCCACTTAACAAGCAAACAAAAATACAGAAAGAAAGAGACATAGTTAACTCTTGCAAAGAGAAAACCCACACACGTACACATGTCAAAAATAGCATCAAGTATCTTCATGTCCTCCTTCCTTAAGTATATCCTTCCTTCCATCTCAGTCTTTCTCTGCTATTCACCACTCCTGCAAGAAGAGTGGAATTTCATTTGGTTAATTTTTTAAATGTCAGAACTGGTATCATGACAAGTGAATGCCTAATATTCTGGCAGTCATCTTGAAATGCACTTAGCACTGTGTACTGAAAGAAACATACATGCAGTGAATACACTACCGCAAGAAAAATATCAGTCGAATTGAAAATTCTTGTTTTTGGATTAACAAAATCTTTCAGCTGCAAGCCCACTTACTAAATCAAATTTCATCCCAAATTATACCTACTATATTAGAACCATTCTACACTACTAGCCACAAGAATTGTTAGAAGGGAAATGAAGAAGCATGCACTATGTTTTAAGCATTAGGACTACCCTGCCCACTATTATAGGTATTTTAATTATTAATAGTATATATTATCAATGCATATTATATACAGTTCATATGTTATAACAATGCTTCATAATTTTACTCTTTTTCAACTGTTTTCAAAAATAATTTAATTCTCTTATCAGCATTATAATTAGTACAATGTAGAACAGATTTGGGTTTTTTAAGTTTTTCTTATCCTGAACAAATGTTAGCAATCTTGATTGGCTTCAAGAACCTGTATGACTTTTATAGCTGGTTTTTGTTTGGTTTCTTCTTTAATTATTAAACAAACCTAAGAAAATTAATTGTGGCATGACTCTGTTACATTATATTGTCTAACTAAATGCAAAATGTGTCTAAATAATAGCAATTAAGAATTTTAATTCCAACTGACTAAGAGGTCAGTAGAAGACTACAAGAAAAATGCAAGAGTTCACTAGCATGTAGTGCATTTGGCTGCACTTACCAAAGGGTAAGGAAGGAGAGGTATCAGTCATAAAAACAATTCAGAAGAGGAAAGGTTAAGTTTCCAGGCAGAATTTGAAACAGACAAACAGATAGATTGAAGAGTCTCAAGATTTAAGAACAAGGAAAAAGAAGAGTTACATACAGAATAGCAATTAACAAACCATTTACATTATAATTGTTTAGAGAAATACAAGAATCACTAAAAGCGACTCTTGCATATCCAAACGTAATGTCAGAGCAACACTGCTGTCATTTCTCTCTGTCATATCTTCTATTCAACATCACGTTTTTCTTTATGCTACCTCTGGGCTATATTATATCTTTGTAAGCAGTGGGATTTATGGGAGTGCGCAGTTCTACTGCAGCACACGGGATGCAAAAATATCAAAGTGTACAGTCATGAACAGCTCATAATATGCCTTATACTTCAAATAAATTACCCTGCCTGGTTTCTAGATATTTCATTACTGTCTTAACCAGTACTTATTCTTAGGTAGATTTTATTATTAGACTGATAGCCAGGCCAACACTCTCTTGCACAATATACACCAGCTATTATTAAATTATTAACTGCTCAAAATGGTCAGGTTCTAAAACACACAAAGCCTAGAGTTCATTGACATTAACATACTAGTTACATAATAGTCAATATATTAGATTCGAGTAAAAATAAACATTTAATATAATGACTCTCAAGATGCATTTACAAGTACACGAGCTGTTCTTATCACAGTCTATTTGCATATCTAGGAGTTACTCAATCACTAAGCCCATACACCTCAGAGACTCAAAAGAACTACCAACAAGCACACAGTAAGGACTTACAATTTTAAACTCCACATACTAAAAGACATCAGTTCGCAAACAGTAGCTTTAAGTCTGTAGTGTCAAAAACATCTTTATTTTGAAAGTATAGAGAAAATTCACCTGGAAGAAACTGCATCCCAATCTTGACCGTCTCCTCTAGGACGCTGACCTGTCCGTCCGATTACAGATGGTCGAGGGCTACTACTTCCAGGTGATGGATTCTGAGAACGAGGAGGACCTTGTGTTTCTTGACAATAAGACATAGATGAATTCAGGGAAGCTGTGCCTTTATGTAACATAAAGCATATATCTTCCATTATTGGACTGGAAAATATTACATAGTGAATGGTAAACGTAACTAGGATAGTATATCGGAATAGTATAGTATATTGGATAGTATACTTGGAAAACACCAAGTGAATACTGCTGAACTAGGACAACCTATCACTGACAAGTAGCAGAGTTTGGAAACCAAATTTCAAGGCAAAACCACTGAAGATTCTAGCTGAATCATAAATCTTGATTTTTAAAAATAGAATATAATGTCTGGCTAAGGCTATTGGACTTGTTGATGTTACAACTGAATTAGCAGCCTGTATCATTTAATAAGACACCAAATATAGTGTCAATCTCAAGAAGAGAACCAGACTATCAATTTGCAGAAACAGTTGATTCAATTCAGATGACAAAATGGAAACAGGAAGACCATTAGAACTAATTTACACCATAAAAGATACAACATTTAAGCATTAAGAACACTGTGGAGTAGCCCTAGTGACTGTAAAACTCAAAACAATGACAACTATATTTAGCCATCAGCATTAAAAAGAGAGTCAACATAGCTCACAAAATTAGTAACTACATTGTTAAGTACTAATAGCTTGAAAACTTTGCTAAAACTCTGCCCACTTTTATTTTACAAATTTAATTTAGCTTCAGTTTAAAATCCCTCTCCTGATGACATATAAACAATTAGATCCTGGAAAAGTTGATTAAAGGGGAATCATAGGAAACTGTAAAAATAAGTACTTTAAAACAATGCAAGTATTCAATTTTTTTTAATTAACAGTAGTAGTACTGAACACCATCCATTCAGCAAAGCAGTTTCACAAGATTGCATTTGCTATAAGGCTCTGGGGTTTGGTTTTTTTTATGATTTTAGACAATCTTAACTTCAGTAAAAACAACATTATCTCAAATATTTAAAAATACCTACCTTGCACTGTGGAAGAAAAACTTGGATCTCTGTGAAAGTTAAGCCTGCGTCTCAAGAAGACACACAACTGTTGCAAGCACGACACAGCCTGCAAAGCTAACCTATGTCTTCCCTCTCCTCCAAAAGCCAGGTTTAGCAGAGATAAAAGGCTCTGCAGAGACAAAACCATCAACACCAAGAGCTGAACGTTAACCACCTTCATGAACAACTATGCCAGCAAGAGTCTTGTACCACATATAGCTCACGTTTCCAAGTGTTTTCCAAAATCACAGCAAAGAATATATAGGTTTAACTATTTTTCTTACTTAATGCAAGACTATCAGTACCAAAGAAAAAGCAGAGTTCCACATTGTATTTCCAATGAAGTCACAAATTTATCTTATCCCGAAGAAACAAAGTACAGTTATACCCCCTCCACTGCGAGGAAAGGGACGAGCCAAGGCCGTCGCAAAACACTAAACTCGCAAAGAACTGCAGGTCGTTAATATGCATGCAGGTCATGCCCATTGCCCCACCCCCCGGAACTCCGCAGGGCTCTGGGCACTTTTCTGCTTCTCCCCTCGGACTCGCTCAGCACGGGGAAGCAAAGGGAACCGTTTCTGAGCCCCCTCTGACTCGAGATACCCCCGTCACCCCGAGAATCTGTGGGCCTCTCCGGGCTGCCACGACTGTGTGCTCACAGCGCAAACCCCCGCGCCAATTCCCCCTCCCGTGGCACTCGCACCCGGGCACCCCAGCCCCGCACCGGCAGCCCATGCCAGGATGTCCAGGCACGGGCCGGGGCGAGGGAGCAGCAGCGTGGCCGCCGGGTGCCCAGACTGGCCCCGTCCCGGGCTGCCGGCACAGGGCTGGGGTGCCCGTGCGCAAGTGCCACGGGAAGGGGAAGCGGCGCGGGTGTTTGCACTGTGAGCATACAGTCGCGGCAGCCCAGAGAGGCCCACAGATTCTCGGGGTGGCGGGGGTCTCCCGAGTTAAAGGGGGGGCTCAGAAACCTGATTGCTGCCACCATGCATGCTCGTCATTCCTCCGCGGCGGGGAAGGGGTGTCCCCGGAGAGGGCGGATCAGGTCAGAAATCGGGAGTTTTCTTCCCTTTAACATCCACACTTCCCGGGAGAGGTAGCACTGCCCGTACAGTCCCAGAGGGCAGAGACAGCTGCCCCCTCCCAGCACACAGCACTTGTGCCCCCTCGCTTGCCTCACTTTTCATGAGGCAGTCTCCCGGGTCAGGGACAGGAGCACGGTACCACCACTGCGAGCCCCCTCCCCGCAGGGCGGGGTTAGTCCTCATGAGGCAGTCTCCCGGGTCAGGGACAGGAGCACGGTACCACCACTGCGAGCCCCCTCCCCGCAGGGCGGGGTTAGTCCTGCCCCACAGGCACAGCCGCACCACCCCTCAGCAGAGCAGAGGCAGCGCGCATGCACCAGCCGGCAGGACTCGCAGACGGGTGAAGCCAGACTGCGAGAAATTCCCCTCTCAAATGGGCAGGGTCATAGCAGAGAGGTCGCGATGCACTGGGGACTCACTGTATTACTTCAGAACACACTCCATTGCTGAGTAGCAATATACACTATCACAGCCAAAAACCTTTCAAAACACAATCTGTAGCAAATAACTCCTTTCCTATGCATTTGTTTAGCTATTTTCTTTAGAAACAAATCAGATCCTTTACATCAATTCTTCCTAGTTAGAATTTATATCACAGCACAATAAAAACTTTAAACTTCATATGAATTCTTGCCTGTACAATCTTTGGCCTTTGAAGAAAGATCTCAGCAGGAAAATCTTGCATAATCACATCCTGAAGAAGCTCACATGTACTCCAAATTAAACTTTGGTTGTTACTCCTCAAAGAGCTAAAGGTTCATATTTAAATATATATTAAAATGAAAAGAAAAAAAAGGAAAAAAACACTAATTATTATCTTGAACAAGTTTTCCCAATAAAGTCATAATCACAACACTGAAGAACCTAAAGAAAAAAACCTATAATTCTATTGTCATACCATTTTTAAAGTTGAATTATTCCTAAACTATGCTAAACCTGTATACAATAAATAACAAACTCAATTCCAGCTGTTATAAATCCACATGTAAAATTAGGTTCCAAAAAAAGAAATAACTTCATTGATACTGAATTTGAAATTAAAACAACAAACACTGGAATGGTCCTTTAAAGCTAGTAATTATTTCAGTGGTACATAGCATGTAATCCAATTCATACCAGTAAGGAAGTTTCTTTCATTACTAAGGTTCATATATAACTCAAAATAACTTGAATTACATATCTTGGAAGTTCTATATAGGAAGAAATTTATAAGCTATTCTCTAAGATGCATACCAGCAAATAAGAACCTCTAGGATATTATACTTAACTTTTTTCTGTTTTAATTGTTTCAGAAACCACTTTTTTATAAACCACTGTAAAAGTACCAAATAGTATGTCAAATTTTACAAATCTCTGTGCTTTTTCTATATTCAGGCATAAAGGAAATTAAATATTAAAGAGGTTCTCCAGCTCAGAAATCTTTCAAAAGGAAAAAACAAACAAATAGACAAAAATCTATGCTATAAATCTATCACAGTTCTGTGTCAACTTATAAGGAATCCCAACTACGGAACTTTGGGCCACTTCAAACATTGTTTTTCTAAACTAAAAAAAAATGACAAGGCTTCAGAAAGACAATTTAAAAGACTAAACAACTGGATTAGGCTCTGTACCTAAATTTATTGGCCTAAACCAAGTCAAGCTACAACTGAAATTAGGGATTTTCCTGACAAGTGGTCATAGGAGTAAAGTAAATAAAGATGTTATTCTACCTTGGTTTAATATTAAGTGAACAAAATCTTTGATCCACTTAAGAAATTTAGAAGATGGTCTGCAGTGTCACGAATAACAAAAAAACCCCAACAAACTATGCTCCGATTTAAAAACTAAGGATGGAAAGAGGCACTGGCCAAGTTCAGCACAGGTTTTATGACCATTTACCAAAAATTAGCTCATTAGGTTATTTACAGCAACAGCCTTATGAAGAAGTACAGACATTTACAACCTGTATTCCAGAAAAATACAAACTACAAGTAAATTTGTAATGTTTCTATTACTGCACCTTTCATTTGATGAAAGTACATGTCTATCTGTTGAAGTCAGAGTTAACCAAGGAAATGTGGAAAATTTCAAGCATTTCACTGCAAAAAAACAGAACAGACATGGCAAAATATAATTTATAGAAGTACTATACTGTATATGTCCAAGACAAAGTCAAAAATTTATGAAGTGTAAAGAATCTGAAAAAGACCTATCTTTTTCTAAATACAGACTTGTACGAATCAAGTGCTTCTAATGAGAGTTTTCAGCAATACTAAAACACCACTAAGATCACCTTAAATCCAAACAAAATATATTTAATGAAGCAAAGCACAAATGCAGCATTAGTGGAAGAGTACTCAGTTCTCTAAATCATGCTTTCAATCAAATTATACTCTTGTTCTGCTACTAAAGAACATTTATTTGCATGATCTCTAAAAATGGGAAAGTAGCCCCACACTTTTACTCTTCAAGTCATAGAAATGATCGTTCTTACAAAATTATGACACATAATGACTTCTTAACGAAAATAACTTAAAACTATTTTTAACTTAAAGTTTATCATAACTACTGTGCAATTCTTCAGACAGCTTATACAGTACTAAAAAGTAAACCAGTAGTTTTACTAAAAAAAAAAAAAAAGATTTATATACAGTGACTGCAATTTCAAAATCTAGTTCTTGGCACCATACTGTATATTAAAGATAACACAAACTGGTACAGGCAAAGATTTGCCAAAGTATTATTGGTCTGTGCTTGTCAGGGAAACACTTCATATCATTTTACTGAGCAAAAAAATCCAAGCATAACACTGGTTTTCATTTAGATACAATGTAAACATTCCCAAAGCATCTAATCCTGTTTTCTAAAAAGTAGAAAGGTACTTCAGAATAAGTTCTGTTGAAAGAAAAGGTACTTAAAACAGCTACTTTTGACTATGAAACACTGATCTTCAGAAAAGCATTAGCAATTTAAATAATTTTCTTAAATCGCATCAGTTTTTAACTTTTTAACTTACTTTACATATTCCAAAGAGCTACACTATTTACTAGAAAAGAGAAAGATCTATTAAGATGCGTGTCCTTTTTATATGCATTATAATAGCAGTTTCTGTGGTACTCGATTTCACAGAATAACAATAGGAAAAAGAATAACCAATATGTATTGCTATCCACACATCTAATGGAATTCATTCTAAATTACAATTCTAAGCACTTTCTGTAATTAGCACATTCTTTCATAACTACACATACCAACTGTTCTTTTGGGAGGTATTTCTAACTGCAGTGGATGACTTCCACCTTGACAAAAATATCCAGTGAATAATTCCTCTTGAGGCAATTCTGAAATTAAAAAAAGATAAGTTTAAAAAAATGTACACATATAAAAAAGAAAAACTCTGTATATTTTCACATTTTTCATGAGTTTGAAATCATTCACCTTAATAGGTTAGAATAGTCACAGGTGATCAGAAAAGTGAAGCAAAGAGGGTGCGCCAATGATTTTTTTCATAATCATATTCTGCAATATTATATGAGCAAGAGCGAAAAAAATTNGATACCTAACCTGACCTGTTGCCATCCTACAACCAACACATCATCCTACCTATAACACACTACCCTAATATCTAGGTCATGTCACCAAGAACTTCATCCAACCTTTTCTTAAACACCTCTAGGGACGGTGACTCCACCACCTCCTTGGGCAGCCCATTCCACTGAGAGATCACCCTCTCTGTGAAAAAGTTCCTTCTAATGTCAAGTCTAAATCTCCCATGATGCAGTTTAAGACTGTGTCCTCTTGTTCTATCACTTGTAGCCAGAGAGACTGAGGCTGCACAGTACGAGTGTGAGAGGTGTGGCCATTACTACAGCATGCACTGGAACAACCCACAAGCAGCAGGACAATGAGGTCAGCACTTCTGTGCCAACAAACTTTGTGCTAATTATTAAGGCAGATGAGGAGAACCACACGGGTTACACTACATCTAAAAAAGCATTGTAAATCATTGTATAGAATTTATCAGATAGATAACGAGCTAGGTAACAGAAGCAAGTAATAGCATTTCTCATGTATGTGAAGTTAGACACCATATGACATTTTAAAGGAATTTATTTAATTTTCTATGACAAGTACTTATCCAAAACTAAGCAGATAGTGCATACAACTAATGTAGCTTTAAAAATCATTACAACAACTGCTTTCTTTTTCTTTTCTTTTTTTTTTTAAGATTTGAATTGTTCTCAAAGCTACTCAATGAACAGCAGCAAAGCATACCAGCTAAATTACAGATTTAAGTTGCTACAATTCCTGCCATAAAGCTGTTCTTAGAAGTTGTGTCATGATCTCTGTACATTATAGAAAACAGACATTACACATTGAAGAAAGGGACAGAGAACCCCATCAGATGAGTGGCACTGGGGGATATAGCTCAGGTCACACCGTCTCTGGCAGAATCTGATTATCACACACTTCACTGACCTCTCAGGAATAATTCACCTACTACACTTGAAAACATCAGCTTTTTGTAGCCTTTCTTTTCATTTAAAATAAATTACACTTCAAAATATGTCATTTACCTGGTTGATCTACTGAAGGCTGAGATTGAGCTTGATNCTTTACATATTCCAAAGAGCTACACTATTTACTAGAAAAGAGAAAGATCTATTAAGATGCGTGTCCTTTTTATATGCATTATAATAGCAGTTTCTGTGGTACTCGATTTCACAGAATAACAATAGGAAAAAGAATAACCAATATGTATTGCTATCCACACATCTAATGGAATTCATTCTAAATTACAATTCTAAGCACTTTCTGTAATTAGCACATTCTTTCATAACTACACATACCAACTGTTCTTTTGGGAGGTATTTCTAACTGCAGTGGATGACTTCCACCTTGACAAAAATATCCAGTGAATAATTCCTCTTGAGGCAATTCTGAAATTAAAAAAAGATAAGTTTAAAAAAATGTACACATATAAAAAAGAAAAACTCTGTATATTTTCACATTTTTCATGAGTTCGAAATCATTCACCTTAATAGGTTAGAATAGTCACAGGTGATCAGAAAAGTGAAGCAAAGAGGGTGCGCCAATGATTTTTTTCATAATCATATTCTGCAATATTATATGAGCAAGAGCGAAAAAAATTATACAAAATGTATTGCCTGACAGAGAACTGGCAGCCAAACCAAAGGTTTTCCTTTAATCTACCTATGTAGTAACAAAATCAACTTTTTAAATTAGCCACTTAAAACCTTTTGCTCCCAAAACTGCTGTCTTCTCAGGCCACCTGAAAAGCTGTTACCCTTGTATTTAATAGGTATATTTTTAAATACATCATTCATACACAAACTGTATAAAGATATACACAAGGTACTTAACATTAAAAGCAATCTCTCCAAACCATAAAATTTGGTTCAAAGGATCAAACTAAATAATACCCAGATTATTAGTTGACATTTTTTTCCAGTAACTGAACTTGAAACAGAAAGAAAAATAAAACACCCAAGTTAGGAAGCACTAAGATTCTTTCATCCACACATACATACAATTTATAGCATAAGTGACTTCAATTGAGGAGTTTTAAAAAGATATAACTTAAGAATGCGGATGTGCACGATAATATATTCTTCTCCACAAAGTGGAAACATAAAGTAAAAATCTGCCCCTATCATGGGCACAGGAAGGAAAAAAAAGAAACCCCTCAAAAACCGAACAAAAATCAAAAAATCACCAGGCATGATATACTTTTAGCAAACTAGAACTCAGCATTAGACAGGCTGCAGAATCACAGAATCACAGAATCANGAACAACCCACAAGCAGCAGGACAATGAGGTCAGCACTTCTGTGCCAACAAACTTTGTGCTAATTATTAAGGCAGATGAGGAGAACCACACGGGTTACACTACATCTAAAAAAGCATTGTAAATCATTGTATAGAATTTATCAGATAGATAACGAGCTAGGTAACAGAAGCAAGTAATAGCATTTCTCATATATGTGAAGTTAGACACCATATGACATTTTAAAGGAATTTATTTAATTTTCTATGACAAGTACTTATCCAAAACTAAGCAGATAGTGCATACAACTAATGTAGCTTTAAAAATCATTACAACAACTGCTTTCTTTTTCTTTTCTTTTTTTTTTTAAGATTTGAATTGTTCTCAAAGCTACTCAATGAACAGCAGCAAAGCATACCAGCTAAATTACAGATTTAAGTTGCTACAATTCCTGCCATAAAGCTGTTCTTAGAAGTTGTGTCATGATCTCTGTACATTATAGAAAACAGATATTACACATTGAAGAAAGGGACAGAGAACCCCATCAGATGAGTGGCACTGGGGGATATAGCTCAGGTCACACCGTCTCTGGCAGAATCTGATTATCACACACTTCACTGACCTCTCAGGAATAATTCACCTACTACACTTGAAAACATCAGCTTTTTGTAGCCTTTCTTTTCATTTAAAATAAATTACACTTCAAAATATGTCATTTACCTGGTTGATCTACTGAAGGCTGAGATTGAGCTTGATAACACACTGATAAAGAACTAGAAGGAAGTTCAGAGGGAAGGAAGAACAGTCCATCCACAATTCCATCAATTATGGCCTGCAAATTTGGCTCCACATCAGTGCGAAGCTGAGAGAAAAATTCCACTGCACCAATTTCAACCATTTTCTGGGCAGCAGGTGGATGCTACAATAGGACAAATAACTGACAAAGTTAGTCTGAAGAGCCTCAACGTCTTTGAAGTAGAGAGCAGCAGGGGGAAGAAAGAACAGAATTGTAATATTTAAGTTGTATTTTGCACTTATTCATTTAGACCATTATGGCGAGCTAAGAGTTCATTTTCTCCATAGTGGCTGGCATGGGTCTGTGTTCTGGGTTTCTGATGAACACAGGCTTGAAAATACAGGCTTGAAAATAAGTGTTTTTGTTATTGCTGAGCAGAGCTAACACAGAGGCAAAGACTCATATCCTTCTCATACTGCCATGCTGGTGAAGGTTTTGGGAGTGCATGAGAGGCTGGGAGGAGACACAGCCGGGAAAGATGACCCCAACTGACCAAAGGGATATTCCATATCATAGAATCATAAAATGGCTTGGGTTGGAAGGGACTTTGAAGATCGTCTAGTTCCAACAGCACGCTCAGTCTATAAAGTGGGAGAAAGGAGAAGAAAGGGGTAGACATTTGGAATGATGGTATTTGCGTTCCTATGTCACTGTTACGGGTGAAGGAGCCCCGCTTTCCTGGAGGTGGCTCAACACCTGCCTGCCCTGGGAATTGGTGAATTAATGCCTTGATTTTGTTCACCTGTGCACACAGCTCTTGCTTTTCCTATTAAACTGTCTTAATCTCAATCCAGTAGTTTTCTGGCTTTTGCCCCTTCCAATTCTCTTCCAGATGCTGCTGGTGGGGGAGTGAGCAGGCAGCTGCTCAGGGCTTGGTGTCTGGCTGGGGTTAAACCATGACAAACATCCACCAGTATCAAGGATGGGGTTTTGTTTCCTCTGCATATGGATACTGTTTAGTTACTAAAACAAAAGAATGCAAAAACCTGAGATATCTGAAACTTCTGTAACATTTTCTCAATTTTTTTTAAGGTAAGTTGTACTGATTCAATCTTCACTTTCTGACTTTCTGGGAAAAGAACAAATGCTTAGCTGCAAATAATGCTCCAGGAAAAAAAAAAAACAATTGCAAATAAGAAACTGAAGATGCAGAGAAACTAAAGTAGAAACTCAGAAAAGAACAATTTTTCTCAGCTATCCCACTGATCCATTTCAAGCTACTCCAATTATTTTCATTTTGGTCAACATACAGTGGCTTTATTACTCCTGCCTTACAAAAATACTCTAAAAATCTAATTATATGGAGCTACGATGTCAAGTAACATTCAGCTTTATTTAGCTTTGGCATTCTAAGGACATATAGTTTAAAAATAAATGTTAGTATGCCATACCTTGATCAAACTGTTCACAAAATTTAGTACTTCCTCTTTTATTGGTACAACTGGGAAATTGAACCATTCCAAAAGGTTACGAAAAAGTGCTTTTTCGTGGACCAGATCAGCATACGAAATCAAGTTGTGATCTAATTTAAACAGAATAGTCTTCAGAGACCGCTCTCTTATCTCTGTCAGTTCATGACCTGCAATAAATAAAAGAAGCTATTAAGAAACCCACAAAATTATTTGACACAACTTTTTTCTTATTTGGACAAACAGAATACTGTCAGGGATCTGTGGGGGAGATAAAAAAAAAAAAAAGCTGGCTTTTATGCTGTAAGTATCATGCTTACCAGGAAGATGAATATGATTACAATACCTTCATCAAGTATGTTTCCATGGCTATAAAGCGGTGAGACATTATAAATTATACTGATACAACCTGGTGCCCGAACCTATTCCAGAGTATGTTGTGGATACCGAAAGCTGCCTCGGACTCACCAATCGGACAAAAAACTATTCTACGCCACTGAATCGAAAAGCACCGTATCTGAAGGGAAGCCTTCGGCATTTCTTAGGGAAGCATTTCCACCAAGGAAGCGCCGCCGGCCCCACGTCTGCAGCGGGAGCCAAGTGGAAGAGAAGTCAGAGCGGCGGTGGAGGCCGGGTAAGGACTGCCGTGCTCCTGCACCCCATGGAGGGGCCCCTCGCCCTCCCCTGCACTCAGTCCCAGCACCGGAGGGATCGGGACAGCCCCAGGAGGGAGAGGGGAACCATTACCCAGCTTCCTGACCAGCGACGACAACTCCATCGCACCCTCTCCCCGCCCGCATTCAACCGCCGCGCCCGCCCCGCCCCGCCGGAGGTGACCGCGGGGCAACTCGGGAAACGTAGTCCTTCCGCTGCGCCCGCGGGCTCCCTGCCTCCGCCACCACCCTCGCCCTGCGCAGGGCCCGCCGGGAACGCAGAAAACTACAGCTCCCAGGGAGCCTCGCCCCGCGCCTCCCGGAACGCGGCGGGTTTATCGCTGCCCGCGGGGTGCGGCCCCTTCTCCCGGGCAGCTGGAGATGGGGGCAGAGGGTGCGGTCTGGAGCTGCGCCACGGGAGGTTTAGGTTGGACATTACACAGAATCAGACAGAATACATTAGGAGGAGTTTCTTCGTAGAAAGGATGATTGGACATTGTAACGGTCTGCCCAAGGAGGTGGTGGAGTCACCATCCCTGGAGGTGTTTAAAAGAGGAGGGGACCTGGCACTCGGTGCGGTGGGAGACCGGGGTTCGATTCCTGCCAGGGAGACAGTGTTAAGAGTTGGACTCGATGATCCTTGTGGGTCCCTTCCAACTCAGAATATTCTGTGTGATTCTGCGGTCTCGCTGATGTGGTAGTTGGTGTTGGGTCGTGGGTTGGACTCGATGATCTCAGAGGTGTTTCCCAGCCGGCTCGATGGTGTGATACTCGCAGCCCCGGGGCTCGGGAGGCTGTGCCGGTCCCGGGCGAGTCGGTGGCACCGGGCGGTCCGTGCCCAGCCCGCGCTGTCACCGCCTGCAGCCCCTGCCCGGCCTCCTCAAATCCCTTCTGACATCGCTCTGCAATAGCAACTTCTGCAAAAAAAAGGGTTGGTTTTTTTTTTCTGAGTCGATACACTAAGTTAAAACAGAAAATACGTGTTTCTTTAGCCTTTGGTGCCCACATGGCCGCGATTTGGAAGCCAGGCGATTATTTATTCATCGCAGTATCTGAAGGGAGACTACGAGAAAGATGGAGAGTTTTTACAAGGGCATGAAGTGATCGGACAAGGAAGAATGGCTTCAAACTGAAAAAGATTATATACCTATTGGATATTGCAAATAAATTCTTTATGCTGAGGCACTGGGAACAGGTTGATCAGAGAAGTTGTGGATGCCCCATCCCTGGAAGTGTTCAAGACCAGGTTGGATGGGGCTCTGAGCAACCTGGTCTAGTGAAAAGTGTTCCTGCTCATGGCAGGGGAGCTAGAACTAGATGAAGGTCCCTTCCAACCCAAGCTATTCTATGCTTTTACAAATTCTAGTAAAAACTGAGTATTTGCTAATGTCACTTTGCTGTTTCTGACAGTACTCTGGAAATAGCTGCTGTAAAGCAAAAGGATAAGGGAGTGAAGTAAGAGGTTAATCATTAGGGGGTTGGTGTTTTCTTTTTTTGCATAGCCTAGGCTCTAGAATTACATTGTCTTGTTTATACTGCGAAGTAATTTCACAAAGCAGAGTTTCTTAAAAGTGTAGTAAAGACACATAGTACATGCTTGGTCATCTGACCAGACGACTGGTCTTCTTTTTGAAAGTTTGTGCTTGGCATCATAATTGGAGAAAATAAATCGATTATAGGTAGACAAGTGATGAACATTATTGTGTGTGTATGCTCCTGAATTTTTTGCCTGTAACTGCAGACACACAAAAGAAGATGGCCTTATAATACGTAGTCACACGGATGAGAGTGGGGTTGTACCATATAGTATCGCATGAGAAGCTACATTTTTTTCAGCACTGTTATGGTTTAGGGGGTTTTCTGCTGCTCTGGCAGAGAGGGAGTTAACAGCTCAATTCTTGCCTGAGCTCTCCGTGCTGCCATGGCCTTCAAGGTTATAGAGATAGAGGCGTCTCTGTGAATAACATACTTGGGAGAGAAGAAAAAAAAGTTCAGTAGCAAGATGTAGTGTGCCGGTTCAGGACCTGCGTTGGGAGGCTGAGAGATCGAAGGCCCCCAGGCCCACGAGAGAAGGGGTAGAGATGTTCTTCCAGGCATCCCGCTGCTGCTTGTGAATTGGACTGACCATAGGAAAAACCTATGGACCAGAGAGAGAGAGAACCAGGACCGCAGAATCCATCTAAGCATCTAAGACTGAAGATGGAGAGGTAACGCTGGACGAACTGCTGANAACAGAAACGTGAAAGTGCAGCATGGTATATGCAAATGCTTTCCAAAAGGATGCATGTCACTGCCCTCTCAGTTATGGCTACTTTTTTTCCCCCCTGGGCTCCATGACTGTGCTACTCTTTCACACTAAACTCACATTAATGTCCTCCATCTGCTCTACCAAGGTTGTACTAAATTATTAATTACTACTCAGAACTGCCCATTGTTTTACAAGCCAGTATTTCTATCCATGGAGCAATAAAACCATGGGACTTTATTAAGCTGATTTTAAATGTACTGTGATTGCTGCAACAAGGGTTTGTATTCCACAAGAGGCTGAACTCACGTGGATATATCAGTGCTTTTTGAGGAGCAATTACAAAAGAAGTATCACTGGTTGAATAAGAATTCCTTTTAGCTGTGCATGATATGCTTGTGCAATGAAGTGCGAAGAGCTTTAACCAGATGCCCACAGGGCTGCTCACATTTCCCCAAACAGGACTGGTGGGAACTTTATGAGACCCCATGTGATACTTACATTAATAATAAAGTGGATTCATTCCTCATTTGGCCTGCAAGGAGAAGGAATTGCTGAAGCAGGCATTTCCTAAAATAAAAACATTTCTTCAGGAGAAAGAGTTGCATCATTCACATCTATAGGAGTGTTTGATCCTGGTCCTTCTCACCTCTTTAAATATGTGCAGTCAATCTACTTTGCAGCAGAAAAGCAAATACATTTTCTTACACTTTCTTCAGTGTCAGTAGGTACAAAACAGAGTTGTTATTAACACAGAGACGCATGCACTCTCTATTGCCAATATACTCCTGCATTGTAAGTGTGGACATTTTAGTAAGATTTTCTTAAATGAAGGCCTAACTGCGTAAAAGTCAAGAAGTATTCCTAACCCTGGAAAAGCAGCTTCAATTTTGCTGCTTGTCCTGGTTTGGACACTGATGAGGTTGTTGTCAAAGAAAAATTGACCAGAGATCGTTAGAGAAATACCAACTTTATTGAAAGAAATATATACAGTGAATCCCCGCTGCATTGTGACCTCTCCATTGCAACCCTGACCATTTGCGAGGCAAATTTTTCGCAATTTTGATTCAGCCGTCTGTGAGTTTAGCCAGCCGACACATGTGCCGGCACATGCGTCTGCTCCGCCGAGGGGTGGTGCTGCAGTGCCTGTGGGGCGGGACTCACCCCGCCCTGTGGGGAGGGGGCTCGCAATGGCGGCACCGTGCCCCCATCCCTGACCCAGGAAACTGCCCCACAAAAGTGAGGCAAGCGAGGTGGGGCAAGCACTGTGTGCTGGGAGGGGGCAGCTGTCTCTGCCCTCTGGGACCATATTTGCAACGCTGCCTCTCCCGGGAAGTGAGGATATTGAAGGGAAGGAAACTCCGATACCAACCCGAACCGCCCCCTGGGGACACCCCTTCCCCACCGTGGAGGAACGGCAAGCATGCATGGTGGCAGCAGCCAGGTTTCTGAGCTCCCTCTGACTCAAGAGACCACCCCCCCGCCCCTGAGAATCCGTGGGCCTCTCCGGGCCGCCACGACCGCGCGCTCACAGCCCAAACCCCACGCCACTGCTCCCTCCCCCCAACCCCAGTGCTCGTGCCTGGGTGTCCCAGCTCGGCACAACCACGGGGCCAGNAACGAAGGGAAAACAAAAGAACCGGCTGGCAGACAAACCCACAAAAATGTTGGTAGAAATCTGAATGCAGGTCTAAAAGTCCTCTCCTCAGCAGCAGCCAGGCAGGAAAAACACAGGGAAACAGCAACCGAGGCAAGAAAAGCAGGAATCTGAGACAAAGGCAGGAGTCCGAGCCTTAGCAGCAACAGCAGCAACCTCTCAGCACCGAAGGAAAGGAAGAAGGAGGCAACTGCAGGTGTGCAACAGTATTTAAAGGTTCTCTTCCCATCATTCCAAAAGGCAAAAGCCTGGGAAACAAGGTTCTTAGGGAATTGAAGTCTTGCTTCCTTCAATGGCTTAGTGGTCCCCCTTTTTTGTGGGCAAGGGACTCCTGACTACAACTCCCAGAATTCTCAGGGGCAGTTCCCAGCTGGGAGAACTCCTTGTCTCTCTGGCCGTGAAAATGTCCGTTCCCATTATAAACCATGTGGCTTTCCAGACTTGCCTCTGAAATGGTACTCTCTCTTTCTCTCTCCCAGAGAATTTCCGGGGCTGTTCTGTTTAAACTCAACCGAGGAGGCTCTCAAACCTCAGAATGAGTCCTCTCATTTCCCCTGGTCCCTGTCCCTCCCCCACCCTCCCCAAGCTCGGGAAGGGGAGAGGGGGCGCAAGGGAAAAGAAAGATGGAAAGGAAAAAACCAGTTAAAACTTTTCCTCGGTAAACATGTAAAACAAAACCTCTAACACCAAACCTATGACACTGCTTTTATTTCAGACCAGGAAAGGGGGGGTGGTTTACCCAAA
This sequence comes from Pitta sordida, assembly GCA_013390025.1. Classification (NCBI taxonomy): domain Eukaryota; kingdom Metazoa; phylum Chordata; class Aves; order Passeriformes; family Pittidae; genus Pitta; species Pitta sordida. The sequence continues at coordinate 114,325 of WEKX01000689.1, forward strand.
ACAGTGATCCATGAGCACTTTGGATCAGCTGGTGCAATACATTTTTTGCTACCATGGCTCAAGACTGGCATACAAGATGATCACCAGTAATAAATTTTTTGTTGTTACAAATAGAGGACTGCTATATAAAGGGCAAAGTATGTGTCTCAATAAAAATAATAAACCACACACAGAGAGATACAAAAAAGTTTACTAGATATTAAAAATGAAAAGAAATGGTGGATGGGTTGAAAAATTATTGTTGTCATTGTGAAACAGCCTAAATAAGAGATTAGTCTCTCATTACTGGGAGCACTGGCCCTCTCTGTGTCTGCCTCTTCTGTTTTGGACTCCTGCTAATGCTTCCACTCTCCCTCTTACCTGCTTGTTCACTTTATCTTGTATATTCCCATATCTGCTTCTGAAGCCAGTTTGACTTTTTCCTCTCTATTGGCATTATTTAACATAGATTTCTCTTCTACCACGTATGTTCTTACTGATCTGCAGTTAAAATGTGTGGGAATTCCATCATTGGGGAAATTAGTCACTGAATCTCATTTATATTGTCCGTTCTTACTTCCTTACTGCACTCTACATAAGATGAACTTTAAAGAGCTGCCTACTCCTGACTCCTCAAAAGCTCGATTCCTATAATTCAAATAACTTTTAAAAAATACCTTCTGTATCAGATGGATTCTTTCCTAGTAACTGATGACAGGTGAACAAGCAGTGGATATTGTGTGTCTATGCTTGTGAAGTTTTTGCATGTAACTGCAGGTGCACAAATAAGGATGGTTTTGTAGTTCTCACAGTTTTGTGAAGATGTTTTGACAAGAGACACCTTTTAACACTTTCAGTATGGCATGTGCTATAGCTTTAAAATTCCCTTCTATTAAATGTAGAGAGAGCTTGAAAAAAACTTTTTTGAGGGTTTTTTAAAGGGTTTTCAGTTTCCTTTTCAGTTTTCTTTTATTTATCATTTCTGTGACTCATTCATTGCAGCATGAAGTCTTATTATCTCTGCATTCTTTTTTCAAAGCTATCTATTCATAACAATTTGTTTCTTTCTTACTGATCTAAGTATGTCCTTTTACATTCCTAAAGTTCTCTGAAGATCAGCATATCAAAGATTTTATCTGACAGGGTCTTGATACCATTACTGATGATATCATTACTGTATTTCTGAGCTAAACTTCCAATTCTCTGTGAACTTCCTGCTGTCTGGCTCTTCACATACGTCATGGAGCAGCAACTTTAAAAAGAAACATCAAGGCATGTCAAATGCAAAAACCCATGAATTCCAAGTGCCTTTCTGACAGGAATAGCAAATAGGGACTGTGATGCCCAAACATAAGTGACTGCTATAGTTAAAATGAACCTTATGTCTTGCCAGAGTGCAGGAAGGAAGGAGAGAAAGCAAATGAGCATGGGAGCATTGGGAATGGAAGGGAGCAGAAATGGACAAGAGAGTGTAGATTAGGACTTCCTCACTTGAGAAAATTTTCCCTGTATTGTAACCATTCTCTCCATCGGCCTTTCAATTAATTTCAGAGTCCAGTGAAAAGTATAACTTCTGGCCCTGAAGGCCTTCCTTGCTTGCTGTCACCCAAAGCTTTCTCATCTTTTTCTGTGTTGATAAAAAGTTAAAAATACCAGCAGTTGTTTGTTACCTGTATATATGCAGTCCGTATGGGATCTACTGCACATGCATGGTAAAGACAACCTGGGCATATGCAGCAGCTTTGTGTTTATTGCTTTCCCTGACTAGCAAATTCCAGAAATTAGTATTCTAAATCAGTAGGCTGGTAGCAGTCTTGTAAAGGTTTTCTGTAAATGTCAGTGGAGCTACATGTATAAAAACCCTTTCCTTTGTGCTTTCCAAAGCCAGAAACAGCATTTAATTGTTGCATTAACCTAAAGTTTGTGACGTTCTCAACAGGTGCTTTAATGTAAATTTCTGAATTTTACTGCTTCTAAATAAGCTAGAAAATACCCAACCTAAATACACGTTACAAATGTTTGTATTTGCAGAAGTGCAGATGCATATTTGGAAACTCATTTATGATATCATTAATTTATTGTTTATATTTGCTTCCCTAATGAGACTTTCTAATTTCTCTGTTTACCTGCATTATTTTCCATTTAACTGGACCTATCTTCTATGACAAATTGCATATGCATATATGCAATTGACTTATAGAGTGGTGCAGAAAAAACAGTTTCATCTAAATAGTTGATAGACAACTTAATTTCATACAGATTATTGTATTTAGTGAGTCAGTCAATGTTAATATGAATGTCTACCATGAACTGCAAAACAAAAGGACACAAAAAAACCTAAGTGAGAAAAGCTTTTTTCTGTGATATTTGTTTAAAACTTATAAAAGCACATTTTTACACCTTGGGTAATGAAGTCAGGGAATTTGTTGGCACACACTTCACAGAACAAGCTGGCAAGGCAATGCCTAACTAGTTTGCTTCACTTGAGGGCACAGTGCATTACAAACGATTTTTGGCTTAGAATGCATAATCGCCACATATACAGTTATACCTCCTCCATNCCATGCCCGAGCAGTGCCCGCGCCGCCCCACGCCGTGTCTGAGCCGCTGTGGGGGTGGGAGGTGGAGGGGTCAGGTTGGTATGGGAGTTTCTTTCCCTTTAACATCCACCAGTCCCGTGAGAGAGGGGCAGCGCTCCCGGACAGCCCCAGAGGGCGGGGGAACAGAAGCCCCCTCCCAGCACACAGCTTGCCTCACTTTCGTGAGGCAATCTCCCTGTTCAGGGACCTCCCCGCAGGGCGGGGTGAGTCCCGCCCCACAGGCACCGCCACACCGCCCCTCGGCAGAGCAGAGTCAAACTGCGCATGTGTCAGCCAGCTGAGCTCGCAGACGGCAGAATGATATTTGCGAAAAATTTGCTTCGCAAATGGGCGAGGTTGTGAAGGAGAAGTCGCGATACAGAGAGGATTCACTGTATTTTCCCTTTTACATCATTATATCATTTAAAATTAATAAACCACTGACGTTATTAAAACATCTAGCATCTTAGTTTGTATCAGGGCACTTCTCTACAACTTTCATATAATATAGCACATTGTTTGGTGCACCTACTTCATAAAGACAGTTTATTCTAAAGGGAACGTCTGTAGTTTATTGCTTGGATAATACTAAGTATTGCAAGATGGTCTACAATTCTAGAAAACAATATGCTCTTGAGAACTCTTAAATTGTCATGAGGGTTGTTCTGTACATCATGGCAAAGTATGACAACATTTAAGTAATTAGTTCTTGGATTTGGAAGATATTCCCAGTATAACCAATGTGATATAATTTTGGGGTTTTTTTCTGATGTAATTGTAATTAAATGAACAAGTCTAGGTCACAACAGGAAATAATTCTTCTTAAAATAGTGATTGAGTAATCATTGAGTATTATTAATTTATTGACTCCTAAAAATTTTGAGTGACATAACTAGAGCTCAATATAATTTTGAACATTATCACTGCTAATTAGTAATACATAATAGTATCTGCAAACTATGTAATACTCTTTATTTGCCTCAGAAAATGAGTTTTCCAAGCTCATGTCAGTACCCCTATGCATCACTGTTACAAGTCTGGCCATTATTTAACCACTTCACTTAGTTCAGAGTCTCTACATTACAGAAGAAAAGAGAGGCCAGTGTTGAACATCTCCCATTTTATATGTTTCTCTAGTGTTAGTCTTCTCTTTTCTCAAAATTATGGTTCTCATCACAAAAATAATAGAATGCATGGGGTTTGCATCCTACAAACAGAGTAGATTCACATCAGCATTGAGGGCAAGAGGGAGAAAATTCTTGAGGCAACTATGGTAGTGTGAATTATGTCCTGGATTAAACAGGGCACAGTTTCTGAAAAGAAAGATGCACTAGCACAGCAGTGATTTGACTGGAGATGCTGTTGAAATTATGTATATTTTATGTTCTCAATTTTTCTAGCTTTTGAAAAATCTTGAAAACACAATCGTTGTATATTGAAAGATTTGACACTGGAGTTAGCTGCTCTTTATTTCATGATCAATTGGAAGAAATATATTGGGAAAATTCTCTGTCATCAAGATCCTAAAAATTATAAAAATATTTATATTTCCATCTTGAACACAGTTTCAAAGTGGCCTAGGCATGAATTCCAGATTTAGAATTTTTTTTTAAATAAATATTTTCCCTAACATAGATCTGATTTTTTTCATTTCTATGACTGTCCTAAGCATTGAAAATTAATCTTGAAATCCAAGTATCTTGCAATACCTTGTCCTCTAAATATTACTACTGCTGTTTCATTTGTTACGGTATACTTTTATATAGGCACAGTAATTTTGAAGACTCTAACACTGCATTTTGCTCCGTTGTTGTTTGTGAAGGCAGCAGAAAATCACATGGCTTGTTGTATTGGGTCTGTCTGAGCCCATAGCAGTCCTCACAATGCTGTGCTTTGGAAGGGTATTTTGACTATAGCTGGGCACACTTCCCCCTAACTGAGGATGGGATTCTGGGAGGGCACATGAGCAGGCCAGCTGACCCAGACTGACCAAAGGGATATTCCATACCATATGATGTCAGTTCAGATGTAAAAGCGGAGGAAGGGAGCAAGGATGTGGGGGGCATTCATTGTACTTGATGGCTGCTTCCTAACATGCGTAGAAGCCCTGCTTCCCTGGATGTGGACATTTCTGCGGATGGGGAAGTAGAGATTAGTTCTTTTGCTTTGCTTCTGCACAGGCTTTTGCTTTGCTTTATTTGTGCTCATATTAAACTGCCTTATTCCAAACCACCCTTTGTGTATATCATCTTACTATTGGGACTGAGTGACCATTCGAGCCCCTGGCATCCAGCCAGGGTAAAACCCGTTACACTTGTCATTGCCCACAAATCTGACATCATAACATCTGCGAGAGCTGTAATTGCCCAAATGTTCTTGGACAGTAACATGAACAATGTGTGACTTCTTAATTTTTGGCAAGATTTCAGAGCTTGTTTAGATGACTAAACAGTCTTGTAAAAAATACATACCTTTTTTATGACTAAAAATCTTAAAGATAAGGTATTGTTTGTGATAATTCAATATATAAATAGATCTAAATTATTTTGTATAACTGTAATTCCATGCTATTCCTTGCCATGTTTTCCTATTCAGTCTCATGTCTCGCTCTGAATTGCTAAAGACTGTCAGCTGATGTGTTCTGAATGGCAATTCTTCCTTTTCCTTTTTTCTTGATCCCATATGGACTTTTTCAAAAGCATCATATTCGAATTCACCTCTAGCACTTGTAATAGATACAGGGTATGCAGAAAACCTATTGTCTGTATAAAACTTCAGTTCTATCTTTAAAAATAGGCATTTTTCCAAATAGCTGAGAACATTTTTGAAAAGTCAGTTTGAAAATGTGACCATATGTATGCTTTCACCTAGTCATATTTTCTTAGTGAACTGAAATAAATAAGTTTTGGCTAATGTCAACTCTTTAGGAATAGATGCAAAGCAGTGAGGTGGACTGACTATATTCTGCCTCCAGCATCAACCACCGAGCAGAATATTAGCAAGATCAAGACACTCTGGTCCTTCAGTGGTGGTAGGCAATGAATGACAGAGAGAAGAGAGGACATAGTTCATCTGCAGATTGCTGAAGGTACTCTGTTACTGCACTGGTATGTGTAGCCTGAGGCAATGAGACATCAACAGAGAGACACTCAGCAAAGCTGCCAACCTGTAATTTTTACAATTTTTGATCATAATTTAATTTGGTTAACATGCTAAATATAAAACACAGAAGCTTCAGTTGCACTCATTGAAGAATAGGTCACATGTTAAAACATGGAAGGTTAATTGTCTAAACAGGTGAAATGAACCCAACATGTATGTTTCACCAGCAATGTGGGCTTACATGTATATACGTATTTATCTCTCTTGAGCTGTCTCTGATTTCCACTTTCTTTTAGCTCTAATTTTGCGAAGGCTGCCTAAAGGAATCAGTTGTCTTATGACATGCATTATCTGAGGATTTATTTTCAAATGTAGACATTTTAAGAGATGTCAATAATCTGAAGTATTCATAAGGATGAAAATATGGAAAGCTTTCTGCTATTATCAATGAATCAGTTTCAATTTGCTTTCAAATTGTAAATGGCAAAAATTTATATTCTTGCAATTCCTGGCAATGCCTTTTTCTGGTTTCTTATAGGAAAACTTTATTCACAGCATCCTAAAGATACAAGATATATGACACATGCTGGGCTAAAAATATTTTTATTGGGTATTGAGTTCTTTACTATCTCAGTTCACACATTCATCTTCAACTAGTAGCAAATTTCATGCAAAATATGGATATTTGGCTGTAACAGTGATAAAATTATAAGACATTTCAATTATCGCTTTTTCATGGAAAAGTCATCCTGTTTACAGGTAGTATTTAAATGTTATAAATCTCTATATTTAGTGAAGAAAAATACACTGTTTTTTTACTGAATAATGTAATGGTAGCCATTAGGAGACCTAATACTATTGTGTTGAACAATGTTTCTATTTTTCACTTCATGGAGCAGAAATCTGTGTTTCTTTCTTGTTTGGTTGGTTTGTTTTTTGGTTTGATTTATGTGTCTGGGGTTTTTTTTTGTTTTTGTTTGAGGGTTTGGGGGAGTTTTTGGGAGTGAGGGTTGTGGAGGGGGGCTGTGATTTAAATACTATATATTGAATGTAGGTGTGTTGAGTTTGCTGTGGCTGTTATTTTTGGTGCAGGGGGGGTATGAGGGAGGCTTTTCTTTGAGAAGTTGCTGGAAGCCTCCCTTATAGTTGGCAGAGCTAATGCCAGCCAGCTCTTGGCTGCATCCGCCGCTGTCCAAGGCCAGACCAATCAGGAGAGATAGAGACACCTCTGTGATAACATATTTAAGAAGAAGGAAAAAAAAGTAGCAACAAGAAGAAGATGGCTGCCAGAGATGAGCAGCGAGAAGTTGTAACAGGAAATGCAGGCACCAAGGCCAGGGCCAAAGGAGGGGGAGGAGGTGTTCCAGGCGTCTTCCTGCAGCCCATGGTGATGACCATGGTGAAGCAGGCTGTCCCCCTGCAGCCAATGGAATGGAGAGAACACAGGGATGCAGAAGATCCACCTGTAGCCCATGGAGAGGGGAGACCACGCTGGAGCATGGTGGATGCTGGAGGGAGGCTGCAGCCCATTGGAGTCCACATTGGAGCAGAGAC
>WEKX01000689.1:125551-146875 GCA_013390025.1 Pitta sordida
TGGCTAAGAGGGCCAATGGTATCCTGGCCTGTATCAGGAACAGTGTGGTCAGTCGGGCTAGGGAAGTTATCCTTCCCCAGTACTTGGCACTGGTCAGACTACATCTTAAGTCCTGTGTCCAGTTCTGGTCTCCCCAGTTTAAGAAGGATGTTGAGCTGCTTGAGAGGGTCCAGAGAAGGGCGACAAGGATAGTGCAAGGACTGGAGGACAAGCCCTATGGGAAGCGGGTACGGGAACTGGGGTTGTCCAGCCTGGAGAAGAGGAGGCTCAGAGGTGACCTGATTGCTGTTTACAACTACTTGAGGGGAGGTTGCAGTCAGGTGGGTGTGAATCTCTTCTCTCAGGCTGATGACACCAGAACAAGAGGACATGGCCTTAAGCTACGCATGGGGAGTTTTATACTGAATGTCAGGAAGAGGTTTTTCACAGAGAGAGTGATCACTCATTGGAATGGTCTGCCCAGGGAGGTGGTGGAGTTGTCATCCCTGGAGGTGTTTAAGAGAAAACTCGATGAGGAGTTTAGTGACATGGTCTAGATTGTGGGAGGCTTGGATGGATGGAGCGCGGTACACATTTTTCCACGCTTGTGGGCCTGATTCCTGAGTGGGCGTTCACTTGGGAGTTGGACTAGATGGTCCATTGGGTCCCTTACAACTCAGAATACCCTGTGAACCTGTGAACCATCAACACTGAGAAGGAAAACTGGTTTCCTGCATGTCCCCTTGAGGAATATTAAGGGAAAATTTAATGAAATAAATGATTTCACTGTTATGGTAACTGTCCTAAGACAAAGTATTGAAAAAGGCATGGCATGACCTGTCACACTAACAAAAGAGAAGCCAGGAACACCCATTGGCTCCTCAAAGACAGTAGATTTTTTACAAAACATCCTTTTCACCACAAAATGAGCTCAGAGATTTCAGAAGAAACTAAGAGAGCTAGGTATCCCAATCCTGTTAACAATAAGGAAGCTGGACACTCAGCATTGCTAGGCTGTTTTGCAACATCCACATCTAGAAACTACAAATGAAGGAAAGTCTAGGAAGTCTTCCAGCTCATTTTTGCAGTGAAGAGAAGAATGTTCAGTCTAGTGTTTATGAAGGTTTTATTTAGCTTATTTCAACGGTTTCTAATGATTTCTTATGCTTGAATTCTGTAAATATTCTGTACTCTTTTTTTTTTTAACTTTGTAAAGTTTTGACTAAAGATAAATCTTGTTGCTCTGCATTCCAGTTTATGAGCCTACATTTTCATTCCTGACAGACAACATACTATTTATACCCCTCTGATTCTAACACCCTCTATATACATATTTATCCTTGGGTAGCATGTTGTTTGTCTCAAACCTTCTTCCCCCCATGCAAATTTGTTACATATTAATTTTTATTCATTTTCTTAAAACATCAGTTTCTACAAGCTTTTCCTTCTCTAAAGAAAGTCAGGATTAATTGCTGTGATTTTCAAGCTGTGGTACATAAAAATGCAAGCCCACTGACATCATTGCAAATTGCACACCAGCTTAATGTGTATATGGGTTATTTCTCAAAAAAAGCCTTGTTCTTTGCTCTTAAGAACTTAGTTTTCCCCTTGAACATTTTGCTGACCTTTCAGAAAAAAAGAACTGTCAAATCCTTATATCAAAATAGCAGGACTCAGAATAGAGCAAGAAAATTATTCCTCAATACGACTCAGTTCCAAAATATTTCTAGTTTATATTTTATTTAGATCAAGTCAGATGATTTAAACAATATTTTACAACAAATTAAAAAATGTTTTCCAAATCTGAGGCCTTATATGATAAACATTCATGCTGAAATTGTTTGATGACTACCAGCTTCAAAAAGCAGAGCTAAATAGGGGGATATTGAGATAACCCCAGCTATTCTGCTGCTTCTAAGATAAAATGATATATTACAATAAAATATAAAGCTACATCTACAATTCTTTCTGAGAAAAGGAGCAATAATTTACTACTAAAGAAATTCCACTGACTTTATAATCCATGAAGACTTGAGTGCTCTCTGAAAGAATGCCACTAGAAATCCAAGAAGATCCTGTTGCTTAAATATTTCATCACAAGTTATTTGTTATTGATGTGACAGTTTTCATAGTTAGCACAGCAAGCTATCTCATGCAGCAGCACTAAAATGTCCCTTTCTAGAAAAGACTCTGTCCTCAAGTGTGAAGGATATTTATGTAAAACTTGCAGCAGTGAGGGTGCACACACATATAGTCATAGGTGCTTTTTAGTAGCAACTGTCTGCTTATCCTCCAATCTCAAGTCTGGCTTTTCATTAAACCTCCTGTCTCTAGTTCTTGCTTTTTTGAGGATTTTTTTTCATATTTTCAACCAACTTTGCTTTAAGTTGGTTGAAAAGATTCAAATGCAGCTGTCGCCTGAGACACGTATTTGATGGGTACAGGAGGTGATGCCAGGGAACCAGTCACCACATCCTGGCTATGGTCTTAGGCCAAGTCCTGTGCTTTAAGGAAGCACGGGGGCTCAGCTTAGTATCTGGTCAATTTAGGAAATACGTAGTTACATCTCCTAAGCTTTCAACAGCATTACACAATTATCCTGGTATTTGCCAGAGTAGTGAAATTTCCTCTTTAGATGAAGCATCCCACGCTGGGAAAAGCTTTAAATAGATTACCAGGTTTAGATAGGACGTTAAGGCAGATGTTGATCAGGTATGATAAATCCTGTCTTTGTATCATTTCATGACACAGATAAAGCTAGTGGGTTTTTTTCTCTCTGTTTCTCTTTGTTTAATCTGAGATGTTAACATTGCAAATGTTTGACTTATAAAGATTCTAAACAGTTTTGAAGTTTCAGGCTACAGTTGTAAAACAGAGTTTTCTAAAGCTGACATTCATTCTTTTGATAACAGATGAGTCAGAGAAAAAAGTAGAAATGAGCTTCTTGCCTGTAAACTTATATTAATAGAACTTCCTTGTTAGGGAAAATTTTTCATTATGTACTTCAAAAAGGGATATTGGCCCAGTTGAAGTAAACACTCTCATGTGCCCGGATATGACTAGTTTTAGAAATAAAAGGTATTCATATTAGGTGTAGTTTAGCTCAGCAGTGTATCATAACAGCTACAATGAACAGCACAGTATTTCAGGACGCATTTTAGTGCTTATTCCTGGCAGATGGCATGGAAAAAATTCTTGCAAAAGGTAGAAAGATACAACTAAGTACTTGCCAGATATACTATGTTATATAGTTATATCTTACAGGACTATAACTTCTAGTTTGGCTAGAACATTATGACAATTACAGCAAAAATAAAACATCCTCTTGGGAATTATGAGCTATATAATTACAATTAAAACAGATAGAAAATGTCTATTCTTACATTACTGCTTTATTTACATACAGAGGAGCAGATCAATTTTTTAAAGAAGCTCTGACTCTTGGCTGGGTTAGAGAACTACAATGAAGGCAAAACCCAGCATTTTTATAGATTTGTATTTTGCCAAAGCACTGATGTAGATTTATAATTGTACGGAGGGGTTTATGTCTATGCATCACTGATTTTACTGAGACCCTAACTTGAAACATGGGAAGGGCTGGCCATTAAACCTAAGAAAGAGGAAAATGAGAGAAATATATAGTCAAACATACTCAAAAATAAATAATGCCTTATATTAATAGTTGTGTATTATAGATAAAAGGGTCTAACATCCCAGTATTTGTTCTTCCTTTTCTTCTTTTTAAAATAGAAATTAATACTCTATGGCATTCTGGGTGATTTTATGGCTTGTAAAATCTCTGGTGGAAATCCTAAACATATGGGAAGGTCCTAAATAAAAAATTCTAAGAATTATACTGAACTGCATTTATATGTATAGCTGAAACAGGAAAAGGTCCCACTGATTATCAAATCAAAATTGTGGTAGTAAGGAAAACAGTGGTAGTAAGGAAACAAGTTATATGCCTTTCAGTGGAGACTTATTACCTGTGCTTGACTATTTATTACGTGTAATAATTACATGTAATAATTCCCATTTAGAAAAATTAGAAAACAGGAATACAGTTATATTCATTCATTACCTTACAGATTATGTAATTTACTTTTTTTTTTTGCCAAAGTACTGCATGTCTCACATACATAAATCAGTGTGCCAACAAATTTTGGATTTTTTTCCTTTATAATTAAGAACGTAAAATAGATTAATTTATTTTTAACATGAAAACATCCATAAATGAAGGTCAAACTCTAAGGCGCAAATGCTACAAAGATGCTTGGCTCAGAATTCGTGATGTTTCACATAATGCAAAACGATTTTGTAAACAACTGCTAAATCACAAAAAATTATGTAGATTATTTACAGAACAAATGTATAAATTCATACTGCCCATCTCTTGACTGTTATAGGACTATTCTTTACACCTTCTAGAACAGTCCACTTTGTTGTCATCAAAAAGAGCAGTTAATGTAATCTGAATCACCCTACAACAGATTTTTCATTCGAGTGGAGATGACTGTCATGCTTAAATATTTTGCTATTTTAGGTCAACTCCAAAATTAGTAGTGTCCTCCTTCTGGCTTCCCCCAGTTTGATATAGCTTAGATGGACATTTTCATGAGATAGCATATATTCTTTCTGGGGATCCTGAGATTTGATAGCAACTGCATCAAAAATACATAATATGCTACACTGACATCAATCAATGCTGCTATTTTAGTCACATTTAATGACCTTTAAATAAGCCTTGTGAAAAAATCAAACATGAATAAGCATCTAAGAACACTTACAAATTGGAATAAACCTGTTTCTCAATGCAATTTTTCTTTTTTTCTTTTCCTATGGGGTTTTAATAGCTCTGAACACTATGATTAACTGAATCACACCTTTTCTTTCTTTTTCTCTGCAGATTTCTCTCCATTGTTTTTTGGGGGCAAGACCCTCATTCCTCCACAAGGTACTGGCTCATTTATTTTTAGATATTCCTGCTATTAATGACAGCAGATGTGCACAACTGAGAAAATCAATGCTAACTTCTTGTTGCTTTCTTTCTATCTCAGTTTATTGGTCATTTGCATACATTGTCGTGTAGTTGAGTTACAAAAACTGTTCTAAATGGCACGTTGCAGCAGATTTGCATGAATAACAATAACAAGCAGTGAAGGCTCACAAATGGCTTTGTTTGTTAATTTGTAATGTGGAGGTCAGATATAATGGAATCTGACCTCCAAGGGTAAGAGGAATTGTCCATATGCTGTTCCCAGATCCAGAAACAAAAGCTCTACACATAAAGTAAAACTATTGTTAAACCACTGTTACATGGAGAACACTCGATTCTTTATTTCTTTGTTTGTTCTCTAAGCCATTTTCTCAAAACTTGGTTACATTTGTGCAAATTGCAAACAAGATCTGCTTCAACTTTGAAGCAGTGTCTTGGACAAGATTTTAAAAAAATAGAAAAAAGACCAAATTGTTATAAGAAACTCCAATTATGTTTTCAGAAGCTGAAAGTAGTCAAGAATGTGAAATGTCATTTATCCAAGATAAAATTAAAATTAAATTAAAAATGTATTAATATTTTGTTTGTTTTCTTCAAGGAATATTATTAAGTATTCTTTCACTGGGTAAGTGCATTATAATCATTGGATTAAAGGTAAGATTTTACTTTTAAAAGAAGTAACAAATGCATTAACAGTACAGCTGCACAGGATTATCCATTTCTACAGATAAGATTTGGTAAAATATTTTTCAGTTTGAATTGATATTAATTGGAAACATAAAACTCAAAGCATAGCCAGCCAGTTGCTGTTTATAGAATGTGAATTTGAACATCAGAGGACATCACAGTCAGTGACAGAATTATCAGCCGGCATCAAAATACTGAGGAAAAGAAAAATTATTTGAAGCTTTACAAAACTAATTTTAAGCTACTTAATGTCAAAATTGACTGAGAGTCACTTAAAATTCAGGACAAATTTTAAAAGTGTTTACATTTTCAAACACATATTTGTAAATTTGAGAAAGTACACAGCAGTTATAGTTCTAGATTCAGTGATGGAAGGAAAAGCTTGTTTCACTTTCATACATTGCCTTGAATGTATCTTGAAATACTTTTAGGTTTCTTTTGGAAGTATGTACTACAGTGCTAGATTTCTCCTGCATATCTTGTACAATCAGCTCCCATAGATAGAGTAGTGGCTCAGGGTTTCTTGAAATAGGGTAACTTCTGTGCTAAGACCTTCTGAGGAAATTTCCAGTTTCTGGCTACATGTACGTATTTCTGATTTTTTTCACCATTACCTGAAAGTGGTATATGTTTTCAAAATATGACCTTATTTCAGTAACTTGCATCTTTTGTAATGCTTGAACTTCTTAACCCAGTTCTATGATTATAGCTAAATGACCATGCTAAGCTTCAATGGAATTTTAGATATAAAAAAATTCAGAAAACTTTTTATAAGCTTCCAAACAGCAATGTCATTATCAAAAGAATGCTTGGATGAAACTGTGGGTTTTCTAAATGGGGGGAATTGTGAATTCTGTTAAAGATCTATCTAAAGATCTTCCCTGTATACATGATCTTAAGAAACAAAGAGAATTGCTTTAATTGTTTTAGTGTTTATTGCTTCCTGATTTATATAAAGAAAAGCACAGCTTAAGGGCACTGAAAGTATGAGTAGAAGCATTAAACAATTAGATAATATCTTCATTAAAGGACAAACATAGATAAATAAGTTCATATGTTCTACCAGTTTTCAGAAGAAAAAAGTGTGGTGTTGTATGCCAAATACTGAAAGAGACGGTTCAAAGATACAGGATTTTCTCCTGTCTGGCTAATGGCTCCTGTCTTAGAATTCTTCCAAAGCTCTACGTGTGGCAAACAAGAAATTAAGAAAGCTTCTTCAGCAGAAGAAGCAATTGAAGAGGTCATGAGAAATCTTCTTAAAAATACAGCTATGAAATGGCCTGCTGATGAGCAGAGAAAGAAAATGGCCTCTGGGTAACAAGATTACCCACTCAGCCAAGACTTCTTTCCTGTTCTGTGATACCACTGATTTCATACTCGTGTCTAACGCTAATGTTCCTCTTGACTTACCAGTTTACACTGATATGCTTTCTCAGATGCCGCTCCTTACTATGCTTAATGCAACATGAGTTTGTCTGAAATGAAAAACTCTGCTCTGTGGTGATCATTGCCAGGCAATGGGAAAATATTGTGACAAACTCCCCAGAGACCGAACAAAGCAACTCCCTGTACAACATTGTCATCTAAGGGAAAGTGACCTCTGCCTGAAAGCAGACTGTTGGCATATCTTCTTTTTATTACTATCTTGACAGCACGTGGAAGAGAGAAAAAATTTTATTAGAACTACAAATATGATTTTGAACGTGGTCAGATAACAATGCGCTTAATTCTTAACATTAACACTTCAGTAATGAAAATGTTCTTTTCAAACAAACTGCAGAAATGCACAACTTTGCAAAAAGTTTCCTAACTACAAAATTTGGCAATAATACTTCACAATTTTGGATAATCACCTTTGTTTTGCTATATATATCTTCAAGATTGCTGATACAAATAAATTTGGAATATAACATAGGCTCCTTATAAGATTGAAGAACTGCTACCCACCTATACCTGCCAACCACTTAGTTTCTTTGACTGTAAAACACCTAACTGCAACTTTTGAAAAAATATAAGGGAAGCAGATTTAGCTATTCAGAAATGAAAGAGCTGAGTACCTTGTATTTATATTTGATTCTGATCTTCTAGACAGTTAAAAAAGAACCCAAACCTGATGCCTATGCTGTGAAACTTTTCCCACAGTTTTACAAGAACTGACAAGGTCACAGCCTTAGGTAATATGGTTGCCAGATGTCACACCATTAGTTACAATCTCAGACAGAATAGGTGTGAGCAGAGAGAAGCAAGACTTAAAATAACTCTTCATGTAATGTTTTTCCTGCCAATGCTCTTCTAACAATGTAAGTGCTATTTCTTATTTTATAGTGCTAGGTGGATCTCAATATTTTATTTAACAGAAAATAAATATTTAACTCATTTTCTAGTTAAGTGAGAAAAACTGTAGCTATTTATCCAGTACAAAATGTGTTTTTAATTATCAAGATTTTCATTTTCACAAGAAAAAAAACCTTTGACCACATCGGGACCTACCAGTGACCTATGATTTCTTTGAATGGAATATTTGTACAATCACTTGCAGATATATTTGCTAATGACTTCACTTTAATATATTATGTTCAATAGAAAGCATAGGGGGGGTTTACAAGACGGGGCAGTATTTTTTTCAGAACACCTCTCTTACCTTTGAAAATCACTTTCTATACTGGGATGCACATAAATAAATCATTGCCTCACTTCATTGGCTTTTGATGCATGTTTTCTACAGGTCATTCTTCACTAAATGAAAGCTATATATCTTTAGTAGCAAGCTTTGTGATGTCAAGCTAATGGTGGTTAGTTGTTCTGAAACTTTTAGAGAAACTGGAAAATTGCAAGTAGTTTTCTATACTTTTGCTTTTGGTCACCCTGTCTTTCCTGGAGTGAGTATTCTTATTTCTCAAATAAAGTTTAATATGGGGAACTATTTGATCTGCTGAAAATTTTTGAGAAGTTACTTTTCATTATAAAACAAATCTACACTTGCTAGAGCAAGTAGATCAGTTTTTCTTCTATAAAAAAAATTAATGATGCAAAAAGAACAAAATAATTCATACGCAAAAACGAATACAGATATGTGGAGATACAAATACAGTTGGCCCTCTTGCACTTCGCATCCTCCATATTGTGGCTTCAGATCTTAGTGGCATGATTTTTTAGCAATGAAGGAGGGCTCCTTTTCACAACTGCGCATGTGTGACCTGCTGCTGCCACCGCCGCAGCGCGGGTGGTGGTGGCGGCGACGGGGGCACGGGCAGCAGCACGGCCGCCATTCAACAAGGAAGTAGGGCTTTGCGGACCCCGATTAAGTCTGCGAGTCTGTGATATAGGAGACCCGACTGTATATACATGCCTGTACCTGTATTCTGTTCGCAAAAAAAAATGCTCTTCTGGAGAGCACTGTATTCAACTAATTGTATGCACCTGCATACAGAGGTGAAGGTTTACAAAGACATTCATAGTATCCCAGCATACAGCTGCTATTTCCCTCTGTTTTGCAGCAGAATGGTGGAGGCCAAAGTCTGACACATTTCACAACATGGCTAGTGCTATTATGTCAGTAGACTCAGGAAAATACATATACTGCCTGGTATGGAACAGATGCAGTGGAAAATGCTAAGCTGGAAAGCAAGTCTGTAAATCATTATATCCAATCACCAAACCCACATCCAAACATAGATGTTTAGTACAGGAAAGTCTATAAAAACTTCTATTCCTCTTCCAACATGCTCTCCAAATGATCCTTAACCAGACAAATGAGAAACTTCTAACACCAGGAACAATGAAAGTTGTGGTGCTATTGAACAGTAAATCTGAACTTTGAAATAAGGAAATGAGCAAAACTGACTTTGTAATATTTAAAACTATTAAAAATTATTGCTCTTTGATGTGTTTAAGTCTGGTCAACTATATATGACAGTATCATTCATCCATACACAGAACACCATCATTAAAAATCCAAGTCAAAAATAATAAAGAAATTATTGCATTTAAAAAAAAGTCTTGTAAATTGACTGACCCGTGTAATATTTTCAGTGTCATAGTGAGGGAAGTAGACTATGTATGAGATCCTAAGAGACCACTGCATGTAAGTAAATAGTTGTTCTATGCTAGTTTTCATATGGTGTTCATTAGAAAAACAAAAGAAGTGCCTCCAGCAGTTTTTCCTTAGAAGCAGACAATGCAGCTTTTGTCTTTAAAATCTGCATAAGAGAGTCACAGACTGGAAAGAAAGTCTAAGTTTCCCCTATGAATTAATGATATCTAAAAATAACAAGAATGAAATATGTTTTGATTATCAGATGAATGTTAAAGTGTAAGTAATGCTCTGTTAAATTTCATTCTTACAGAAAAATGACCCTTTTCAGATACATTGCCTATTTGCTTGGGGCAATCTTTCTAAGAAATCTAACAGTGAATTATCATATACAAATTAAACTTTGATATGAAGGAGATCCTTAGAGAGCTGGTGAGAACTACCTGCATGTAAATAGTCACAATATGGTATGGAAGAATCTAGTGATTTACAGGGTAGTGATAGGCAAAGCAGTATTAATTTTTACAGACAAATAAATTCACCACAGTGACTCTTATGTGCCAGTAACCTCAAAGTTTTCATGACAAGGCATACATTCGTTTTCTATTGCACCAATAACTAATTAGTAAATTATTGGCTAGAAACAGTCTCTGGTGGTATCGATTAATGTAATTTCAGTAAAATGAATCCATTTTCATCAAAGATCAAACACGTAGCATACCTCCACTGTGGGCTGCTGATACGTGGGTGATCCTGCTCTTTCCCTATCACTCCCAACCTTGTATTTGATCTAGCAAACCCACATCACTGTGAGTTGGATCAGGTGGTTAAACTATCAGAAAACTAACACTTCCCTGGCAGATCCTGAGTATGAATAGACTATTGAGTCGATTCCCCCTGCAGCAGCACAGTCTCCGGGGTAAGTTCAAGGGAAGCATCAGGAATGCACTACTGGGAGTAGAGAATGAAGAGATGTTTGCAGAATTGACAGGTTGAAATGTATATGACACATCAAATCACACACAGCATTGTAACTAGTTTCAAAATCACAACCTTGTTTATGGGTGCTGGATTTGCAATACACACTACGGATTGGGCAGGAAGTTAACCACTTTTCCTGAAGGGTGCCCTCGTTGCAGCCTGACAGGTGCAAAGCTGAAGAAGGAGCTGTAGACTCACATCACAGAGACCATGCAGGTAAAATTACAGTAGTATTTTTGTCAAATAAAAAAAACCCCTCTATGTTTGATTTAACTTAAATAGGAAATCCTAAAATGCTGTCTTCATCGCTAACTGAAGTCTGAAAAGTTTTCTCTCCCTGCCTCCTGTACATATTATCAGCCACAGAGCTTCTCTTGGTGTTCAGTTAGACTGCAAAAAGTACAAAAAACAACTAGCCTGGATTTTTGATAGTGAAGGCGTACAAGAGAGAAATATAATCAATTGCCAGACATCTTAAATTTATGACACGAGTCTCATCAAACTAACTGATATTTTTGTGATTCTCAAGTTGACCTGCTAAGTGAAATAGTATGTAATAGACTGCTACTGATCGTACTATGAAAAAAGTCGTAGATTAAGATTTAAAACACTTAAAAGAAAATGTGGTGATAATGAATAAATTAAATCTCATTGAAACTTTATGGGTAGTTTTTCACTTATAATGCTGAGCCTGAGTGCTGTGGACAAAGAAGCTGAACTGTACAACAATCAGTATTTATTCACAGCACTTGAACCAAAAGTGAACAACAGCCAGTAATAATTTGATGTCATGATCAATAATAGTAAAAAATCCTCAAGATTTATATCAGTAGTTAAATAGAACATTTCTTCTAGAGCAATTTCTTTTTCTAACACAACAAAACCAGTCACTTCTGTTTACATTCATTTGCTTTTGATGCTCCATTTACCTAATTCTGATGTTTTTAATAATGAAAAATATGTAGTTTGGCTTCCTCTGAATCTGAAACAGGAAGTTTTAGAATTAAGTCCCATTAATGTTGTCTTTACATTGCTACAGGAATGGTTTACTATTCAGTAGTATACATAATGCCACCATTCAGGTTAGCATTTAAGCAAGCGTGAGAAAGCCACAATTGTCCTGAATTGAACAACAATTTTGCTAAGAATTTACATAGAATAAAGACTTTGTTTTGAATTTTTGCCTATAAAAAATTAAATGCTTATTACATAGATACGTATCTACCTTTAGTTATGTACATATAAAAATTGTTCCCACTAGGCATATACTTATGTATTACCAGAATTTAAGCATTTCCTTATCTTTACGAAAAAGGAGTACCATTATAAAAGAGTAGTATTTTATATTTGTTAATGTGTTCTATAACTTGTTGAATTAATGTTACATAATGTGTTTTTTAATAACTTTGTTTCACTTTTTTCTTTTTTTTTTTTTTTACAAATGAGACAAATAAAGATTTTATTCTTTGTCTGTGTGATAAAATGGCCTTTCTGGTATGATCATAGAGACTCCAGTGAGATTGTATAGAGTTTTTTGTAGATGTTGAATACTGTTTAAATCAACATTTCTCAATTTCTTAATTCATGCATTTCACTTTTGCTAAGTATCCTCCAGCTTTTCAATGATTAATGTTTTCCTTGCTGCCTATCAACACATTTATAAAACCAAGAGTATATTTTATTTACAACAAAGACATGATAGAGGTGAGTCATAAAAGAAGAGAAATTCTGTGTTAAGAAAATCCTAACAGAGCAAGAGAGGATGTTTTTTCAAAGGCATAAAGATCCATAAGGCACCTAACTGATGTATCTGAGTGCCCTTCACATCTTTGAAAATCTGCCCTGAATGCATGCTACTTAGTAGAATATCATTACTTCCATCAAATGAAGCATTTTCTTTTCTGGAGCAAAATTTGATATCCAGCTAAAGACTGATTTTTACCCCAAAAAGAGACTGTGTTTGTGTATTCACTATGTAAGCACTACATATTTGCAAAGATACCTATTAACCTCCTTTTTTCTTTTTTTTTTTCCCCCTAAAAGAGTATCTTTATTTATCAGTTTCAGATGAAAGACTTTAATCCTGGGGTTTAAGATTATATCATTCTCAGTGTTGTCTTTACTGATGTTGATTTTAGTGGTGTAATTAGGAGCATATACAAGCCCACTACATTTGCAGTGGAAAGTAGATGCTGCAGTGTTATTTTCTATCAGTAATAATTTCCAGCTTTGGAACAACACATTGCATATTCAGCGCTGGTCTTTTCTTTGATAAAGTTCCTGCACGAAGTAATGAGAGCTGTGATACGATCTTCAGTGTGTCCAGATCATAGTCAGAGTCTTTCTTTTAATATTCTTCTAAAAGACACCTTCAGCCACATAAATCCACAGCAGAATAGTATGACTAAAAATATGTTACATATATGCAAATATGCTACACTATAATTAACAGTGACAAAATGTACTACTCCATAAATAAAAGCAGTGAAGCATTTAAGGGATCTGCAAAGCTTTTGTAGAAGAAGAAAGCTTATGCAAAAGATCATTCACTTACTACAGCAACTATGTTTCTGGTTACCACGTAGCAGGCAGATAAACTAACAGAGTATTTCCTGACTGTTTGCATGCTGAAAACGACCTGCACACCAAGTCATTGTCTGATGATTTTTCCCCTTTTTTGAATCTTGTTCTCATATTTTTTAAATGTTCAAGGTACTTTATGTGATGAATTTGACAAACTTACTTCTGAAGAACAACCCAATTTAAATGAACAGACTGTAAAGCCTCCTCATATTTAAGCGTAGCCTGTATTTCAGTGTGGTCTACACTTCCATAGACATCTTCATAAATGTTCTTGGAATGTTTTTGAAAATGATATGCAGAGGAACAGTAGGATATTTCCTAGTAAATACAATGCCTTTTCAGGATTTCGCAGTGTTCTGACTTGTGACCAAGTTCTATCAAAAATGTGTTATGTGGGCAACAGGCTTTTCCACCCTGCCTTGGCAATTAGCTTAACTTCTAATGAGAGATCAGCGCGTATGGAAAGAACTGCAGTTGAAAGCTCCGACTTCATTGAGAACATAGATTTCAGGTACAACAGAGCTTTTAATGTCAGTATTTTATTACTCGTTTAGATAATTGTAATAAAACAGTGTTTTTGCCAAATTGTAGAGGTGGTACCGTTGATTTCTTTTTGATAGATAAGATTCTTCATTTTTGAGAAGAAACATCTTTAAATGTGCATGTTTAGAGTGCACTTAGAAACAAGTCTTCTGAGCTCTCCACTTTATGAAGCAACTTATTCCATATCAGTACATAACAGATGTCAGTTATTGATAGTTTTAATTTGCAGGTAATGAAGACCATGTTTGAACTTGTGACCTAAATTTGAAAAGTTCCATATGTACCTCTGTAAGCCATCTAGATTTAAATACTGTTTCTTCAACAATAGATTTTATTCCACAGGGCTGTGAACTGTATTGCCTGACTGATACAGCTCAAAGTCTTCTTGTTTTTTATTTATTTGAACTTTATGAATATAATACAGTTTAAAATTATTTGCTAACTATGTTCAGTTTAACACGGCAGCTGCAGGTGGACCCTCTAATGATAAGCTCTTGAGTAACAAGAGTATTGAGGCAAGCCTTGATGTAGCCGAGAGTATGTTGTGTAATGATAAGTATCTGAGAAATGAGAATACTGAAGCAGCCACGGATCCAGCTGAAGTCAGTGGGAGTTCAAAAATCAAGGGAAATTGCTCTTGGCATCACAGGCACAGCCTTACAGTATTGAAGCAAATGTGGATCTTTTCTGTGAAGTGGAAGGAAAGAACAATCAAAACCTGACAAGGACTGCTCAGTTTGCATTGTGAAATGACTTCCTGCAACCATATATCCATTTTAGGGGGGAGGATTGTTCATTTTTTAGTTTTGAATATGCTTCTGCCAATGAATCGAGTGCTTTTATGCATGTGTTTAATAGGATATTCTTAAGAAGGGGATGGAAAAGAACTCATTTGACTTTGTTTTTCATAACTAAGGAAATGGCTGCAACACTTAAAGCCAAAAGGAACTGTTACACAGAAAGTAGAACAACATTCATTCCTAAGCACACCTGCTACTACTGGTTTTAGACATTTTTAAATTTAATATAATGCTTTGCAGTGAAAATTCTGACCTGGTATCTACACTTTGCACCCTTTTATATGGTCTAATGAACTAAGAATGATTCTCAATGTCTAACCAACTTTAGGTTTTTCAATAAAATACATCTGTATGCTTAGTCCTTATATAACTCTAACAGGAGCTGGCTGAAGAAAAAAGGCAAAATAATATTCCCCCTTAAGTTTTCAAAAATATTTATACCTGTAAAAGTAAAGAGTAAGTAATCTAACTCCTTTTCAGTTTTTTATTCCATCCTCTATTTCCTCTTAAAGATGACAAGATAAACTATGGTTTCTTTTTCTTTTAAGTAGTCCTGCTTAAGTACAATAAACTTCTGATAAACAGAATTATTTACTTTTAGATTACCGGTTTTATATTTGAAAATTTTGGGGTACCCTTTTGTCACCAACATTACCCTGAAAAAGCAGGTCAAGCACAACATCTTTTTGACCAGTTTCACTCCTTCAGACAAGAAAACCAGAAAAAAGAGATAGAGCAGCACATGGCCTCTCACAATCTCTGTCAAATAACACAAATCTCATTAGATCCTCCAGACCTATGCAAAACACATGACCAAAAGTTCTGAATCTTGTAATAAAGTGACCTTTGGAGTTTTGGTTTGTCTTGAATACTCGCTTTCCAAAATGATTGTCTGTTGGTGAACTCTATATTCCTTGAGCCAGTTGTGAATTCTGAGGGACAGGCTGCAAAGCCAAACTCATGAGCTGAATTGTAAAGGATGATTAACATATTGAATATAATTAATATGCCTACAGGAGGAGGTGGTGGAGTCACTGTCCCTAGAGGTCTTTAAGAAAAGTTTGGA
This sequence comes from Pitta sordida, assembly GCA_013390025.1. Classification (NCBI taxonomy): domain Eukaryota; kingdom Metazoa; phylum Chordata; class Aves; order Passeriformes; family Pittidae; genus Pitta; species Pitta sordida. The sequence continues at coordinate 141,220 of WEKX01000689.1, forward strand.
TGATGTACTTGGTGACATGACCTAGATATTAGGGTAGTGTGTTATAGGTAGGATGGTGTGTTGGTAGTAGGATGGCAACAGGTTAGGTTAGGTTAGGTAACATGTTTGACTGGATTAGGTAATAGGGGATAGGTTGGACTTGATGATCTCTAAGGTCTTTTCCAACCTTACTGATTCTGTGCAGCTGTATAATGTTCCAAATAAAAATATACTTTAAAAAATGTTTAAAGGATGTTACACCAGTAGCCATAAAAATTCTTACTTGATACATACTTTACATTTTCACAGAATCAATTAACTAGGTTGGAAAAGACCTTCGAGATCATCAAAGTCCAACCAATTACCTAACACCATCTCATCAACTAAACTATGGCACTAGGTGCCACATCCAGTCTCTTTTTAAACACTTCCAGGGACAGTGACTCCACCACTTCCCTGGGCAGCCCATTCCAATAATAAATCACTCTTTCTGTGAAGAAATGGAAGAAACTTTACCAATTGAAGAAGGAAGTCTCTGTGAAGTTTCTGCCCTTCTGTTATAAGAAAAATCTATGACGATAGCCTGCTATAGGTATTATTTTGATGAAGTAGCATGGGAAAACAGATGAAATAAACTTGTACATATATACACCAGTTCATTGGAATTGAGAATGCAGATTTCATATACAGTATATTGTCTCTGTAAGCTATGTCCTGCTCCAGGTCAAAGTACTCTGTGCTAAGAAACTCAGACTGGTTGTGACAACAGTGATCATACAGATGGGATCTGAGCTGAGCTAAGTTCTCCACCTTGCCTATCATTTTCCATCTCCAAACTTACATGACTCAATGCAGTCATGAACTAGGTTACAAGTGAGTGTACAGGCAATACAGACAATCAATAAGAAGATGCACAGGCTAACCTAACTGTATAGAGCTACTTGCAGCCAATTACAGTCACGATTTATTGTGCGTCTTCATCCACAAGAAAAATGGTATTTTATTTCCCTGACTTCAAGAGGAATCAATTTGTAAGGCCCAATTTATGCTGAGTTTATTCAGGTTTTGGTCCATAAACAATTAAAATGACTCCTCCCTTTTCTCATTATTCAACAGGTTATAAATCAGTACGTGCTAATCATTAGATATGTCATTTTGCTATACCTTGTTGTCTACCATAATTGTTAGAAAATTTGGATCTAAGTAAATATTGAGCTATGCTCTTGGTAAAAAAATGAGCAACCCCTATCATCAACAGAATGCTTTGTGATGAATTGAAGAATATTAATTTTGGAACTGCTCATCAATAATTTTAGAGTATATTTCCTCTTGGAATGAAATGAAAGCAAACAGGTAAGAGGGGCACTAAAAAATAGGGGTATTTTAGAAAAAAAACCCCAAGTAAACAAGCACTGGGGTTTTTAGGCATAAGCATAACAGGTATAGAATATCATGACATATCTACAGTATGAAGTAGAAGCAATAGCAATATTCTGATTAAAATGTAGCATATAATTAAATGTATGGGTTATGAATAGTTTTTTAGAAGGTATCAATGCTATCTATACATTAAATTGATTTCAGCCAGGTCAGTAAATAATGCCAATTTAACTTCAATCTCAGATGAAGGATTTCTGTGTATTAAAGAACTTCCTGTACTTCCCATTTTGGTGGGATTTTTTTTAATGTTACCATTAAACTGGATGGAGGGTGAAGTCCCTCCAAAAGAAAGGAAGAAACCCACAACTTTGAAAATATTGACATAAATTAACTCCTATAATGGAAATGGAACTTACCAACAGAAAATGTGCAAGAATATACGAGAAAACAAAGTGGAACAAGCAATCTACAGTGTCTAAAAACTGTATGTGATCATGTGATATATAAAGATTTCTAATACATATTGTAACATAGGAATACAAATACACAATATTATCTAAAATTACTAATAAAAGAATACATAAAATGCATATAGTTGAAAAGGACTGCAGGAATTGAAAAAAAAAAGAAAATTAGGCCAGAGCTACAAAAAATGACTGTCAATGTACAGTGATTTTGTATATAGTACTGCCTTCCTTAAAAGCATATGTTTTTCCAAGGCTATTTGAACTTCTATCACCTGAAAGATCAAGTTCCTGGAAAGTATTACAATAATTTGAAAATTTTAATAAAATTATAACAAATGCCCTTTCTGAATATACGTAAGAGGACTAGAAAGGATGGCATTTGGGTCCTTACAATACAATCACATACAGTTACACATCTGCAAAGAGCAATAAGAAGACAAAGGCATTACCTCCCCACCACAATTCAGGCCAAAGAGTCAGGGCCAGAGTATAACAAGATTATGGTAACCCATGCCAGGCAGGTAGGTAGAAGAAGATAAAAATAGATACAGTGGACACAACGTTAGTTTTGTGATCAATGAACACTCATGATTTAGGTCTCTGATCTAGAGATTTGTATATACATATTTTGATCTCAAAAAATTATGAAATACTACTTATAATCATACTTTTCAGTATAATAAATGAGAAAATAGACATAAACTCATCAAAATAGCGAACTCAGCAACATGCAGACCTCAAAGTACATATATAGGACTGAGTGTGGAGCGCCTGATATGAAAGATTTGAATTTTTTATTACTAAAATAAAATGTCTAGTTCTCATAAATTTAAACAAAAGCTAGCAGCTGTGAGGCAAGTCTGACAGGTAATACATACATAGAGCATTAAAACCTCTGTATCAAGAGCCCAGTTTAGTTCAATACGTGTTTATAAGCCAAGAAAAAATTCATCTGAGTGATCCTGCTAATATCCTCCTCATCTGCCATCCAAGATGCAACACCAGTGGCACACTTAATGTGAGTTCAGACTTGGTGATAGACCACTGCTCCTACTGGGGTCTGGCTGTTTGATGCCACATTTTGATGAGAACAAGGTTATCCCAAACATGAAGTTAAGGCTGAGACAAACGACAGCACATTGGTAACTACAGAGAAGAATGCAGTCCTCAATCCTCCTCCCCTTCTTCTAATACCAGCCCAAATACACAAACTACCTCTTTTATTTTTGTAGGCTGCATGCTCACCTCATAACAGGTTGAACTACGTCAGCTGCTAATCCATCTGGAAAGTATTGTTTGTTTTTCCTTATTCAGTTTGCATGTCTGCCTTGGAAGATCCTGGTTTCTCATAAGCTGCTTAATGCTAACAATCTGAAAATGCTGTTCTTGTGAACTCTTACACCAACAGACAACACTTTCTAAATGACAGAGTGAGAAATAAGGCGTCTATTCCCTTTTATGTCATGATTTATTGTTAATAAATGAACCTCAACGGATTTTTCTACCTGATCTACCTTTCGCTACCTAGAGGACTCCAATGAGACTTGGAGCCACTATGAAAAAAATGGGAGGTGTGTATGGGTAGAAGGAGGGAAGAGGATGGAGAGAAAATGAGGAAGATCACTACTTGGAGTAGTGATGCTAATTTAAGCTATATTTAACATTATCCCCTGGGAGAAGAGAGTTAAGGTACGGAAGACAAACTAGGGCAAAAAGGTACCAAGTGTTTTGCATTATGTACTTTCCTTTAATCTTCCTGTAAGGTGGTCTGTCAGTTCTGTTTCTGCAAAAAAAGATAAGTCTTTTGGTAAAGTTAAGAGTTAAGAGGGCAATTTCAGACACATAGAAACCTTTGGTCAACCTTTGGGCTGGAAAGCCTCATGATCCACGACCAACATTTTTTGATCGTGTGGGAGGTTGTAGGAAAGCACTTCTAAGAAAACTTAAAAAAATTTGTCTCACATGCAATATAGTCTACTACAAAAGTTGCCTATGATAAAAGCTAGCAGAGGGTGGAAAAACATTTTTAGCCTGACTGGCTTCTTCACATACTGCTATCGTCCTGCAGCTGCTGCTGAAGACTCTGCTTAAGTTAATCATACATATGTGTGTCAAGCAAGAACACCAGCTGGATCCTGAAAATAATGACTTGTTCAAATGCATTTACCCAAAGGAAAAGAAGGCCCAGGTAGGTAAGAACATACATACACACAAAGAACAGTTCCTTGTTTGAGGAAATGACAGAACTGTACAAAAAATAACTCAAACTTTCCCAGTCAGGGCTTTTCTTGCTTGTATGTCTCTCTCTTATTTCCCTTTTTGACTAGGTTGCTAAATTCACAACAGTTTGTTTAGGAAAGAAGGAACACACTATGTTGTCAAAGGAAAAAAACAGCCTTTTGATATTTATTTAACTTTCTTTCTTTCTTTCAACCCCACTGTTAATGTGGAAAAGCACTCATATTTTCCATAGCAAGAGTATTGGTTTTACAAACAAAAGTTAAAATCCATAAGGTTTCCAAAATTATTCACTTGAAGCTGTTCTTAGCTTTGCTTTTTATACCACTGACAATATGCAGTAATAATTGTAAAATAAACACTTTTAATATAAAACACTTAAAAACCCCATAAATCATTCTACATATAAATGAAAAAGCCAAACTTCATACGTATTTGAAAAAAGTAATTTTTTCTTGCAATTTTGATTAGAGTCATGTCCTGAAATGGTCTTGGCCTGCCAGAAACTGAGGTTGATCAGATGCATAAAGAAGAATACAACCCCTGGATGGGACTCAAGAAAAGCCTTAAAGTCTCCATAAATGCCTGAGTTATAAAAATGGAAATGAAATCAGGACGCACTCTGACCTCAAATAACCTTGGCAGTTAAACAAATCACCGACCTCAACCCACAGATACCTTTGCTCTCGGTAGAGGAATTCAAGCAGAACATGCCTGAATATTCTCACAATCTTGAGTTTCAACGGATTCTCTTTAACTTTGAAATCAGTAGTTTCATAATGACTCATACAAATAATCTCACTGACCCTCATGTGACTACATAGGTAATCAAGTTACACCTATCTTTGACAATTGGGTACTGGATTTGCATCACTTACCTACCACAAGCAGGAAACAAAGTGTATTTTACTATCCCCACATAATGCGGCAAATACCACTTACGACAACTTTTAAGAGCCATTTTATCCACAGATTTTAATTCTTCACCCCCTGCTAGTAGCCTCCGTCAGTCTCACACATCTTTAATTAAGAATTGTTTGTTGCTCTCGATTTAGCATTTTATTTTTAAAACAGGGCCTTAAGAACAAGCAAGCAAAGCAGCCTGCTTGGCTGGAGTTGCTGCTGCACAGCTGATGCGGCTGAAGTTTAGTGTCACTTTTCTCGTCGAGATCTGTGAAGCAAAGTTAAGCACAAAAATAATGCCTGTTCTGGCGCGTCGGCTGCTCACCAAGGGAGGTGTAAGAGACGGTGAAGCGGAGGAGAGCAGACGGGGAGACAACCTCCCTCCCTGCTTCCTACACAGCCTCCACGGGAGCGCCCATCGCCAGCGCCCGGCTGAGGGGACCCCAAAGGCCGTCAGAATGAGGAGGGGTGACAGCTCCCTATAGACTTTATTGATGATCTCCTGTAGCCCAGAGGAGCGGTCACACACCGGACCGGGAGGGGGAGCGAGGAAAAGGACAGGGCTAACCAACCCCGACCCGCCCGCCTTCCTCCCTCGCACCGCAGCTCCTGGCCGGCCCCCGCGGCTCTCCCCCGGCCGCCGAGCGGGCACTAGCGCGGGGCGAGGCGCCCAGGCCCGGGACGGGGAA
>WEKX01000689.1:147006-171512 GCA_013390025.1 Pitta sordida
CGGCCCAGCCTCTCGCCCCCACCCGCCGCGGTGGCGGGGCCCGCCGGGCTCCCCCGCTCCGGCCCTGGGCCGCTGCCCGAATGCACCCCGCGCCCGTCAGTGTCATGGTCGGAGGCGGCGGAATTGGGCTTTCCCCCCACCCCGCCTTGGAACCCGCCTCTGGGGGATCCCCGTCTCTGTCGGGGCGGGTGTCCGGAGCTGGCTGCCGGTGCAGCCCCGGTAAAGTCGGGGTGTTGCGAGGTGAGGGTGCTCCAAGGGCTTCCGAAGGGGCGAGCGAGTGAGCGGCTCCTTTCTGTGACAGGCAGCACTTAAAAACTTGACTTTAGCACAAAGCAGGACTAAATCCCCAAACTTTACTCGCTTTCATTGTTCTTCAAGCTGCTTCTTACTCTCCCTTTTCCTGATGATGCCACTTCTCTCAGAAAGCAACTGGTCCTGGCCTGTGCCAACCCGTTTGCTTAATAAAAAGGCCTTTGCAAAAACAATGACGTTTTGAAAGGTGCAGAGGATGATGCCTCTGTGATGTGAGGTATTTTGGCTATGTCCTTCTGTCTCCTTTTTTTCTTTTGTCTTTCTAACTCTTCAAAATCATCTTAGTTTGGAACACTTTTTTTTGTGGAGTAGGTTACTGCATTAAAGGAGCTGGTGGCAGAATATACGTATTTCAGTCACGGCAAGTTTCTCATCCACTTAATAAATACTTGTGCCCTTTCACTATTAGGTCCCAACCCCTCTTTTGTATCTGCCAGGAATGTTTACACCATATCCAGCTTCTTAATACACCTGTAGTTAAAAAATGCCTGCTGCAGGCCTCCTGTCTTAGGGAGCTACTGTCTGCAGAAGTGCTTGGGGAGTAATGCATCTGCATTTTTGCTCTGGGTGGAAAAATAGCACCAGATTTGTTCTATGCTACTAAATACATCTTTGGGTTGTGGAAAATACGGAAGCTTTGGTGTAGTTATGAGATAAATTACTTAGCTTAGCTGGAAGACTTTAAATCACTGGAGAATGTGTAAGTATTTTCGGAGTCATCTGCAGTACGGCAATAGTCGTAACTCAGAGTTTTGTGTGTAACTTGTGAAAGGGTAATTTCAGCTTTTTCAAAAGGCTTGTTTATATAAAGTGTTAAATGGTACTTGAATGGCATCTTCACTTCCTATTCGATATTCCTTGGGTTTGTGGCACTGCACTGTGTGTGGAGCTGAGTTTTTACTTGAAACAGGTCTTACGCTGTGTAAGGCGAGTATCCCCTATATCCCAAGTTTTGAGATTTGAGTAGATTTTTTTTTTTTAAAGTTAAGAGTTAATGAAATTAAGCCTTAGTACTCAAAAGTATGAGTGATAACAGTGTAGAGTTCTGTAGAATTCTGCTAATTCTCTGGAAAGCTACAAGGCTATGGAGTAGAAAGGGAGAAGCACTGTGCTGTTTCCAGAGGTTTTTTGAGCATCACTTCCTGACACTGCATGTATGCAACATCCAAGTGTTTGCATGGATTCAGGAGGTGTGATGGATAATTCTAAACTTCATGAGAACTCGACCTACTTGAAGTTCTAAAATACATATATGTATTAATTTATTTTTAGATTGTGAAGCTGTTCGGTAACCTTGGGTTACTCTTGGAGAGGCATGTTGTGAAGAAATGGTAACTGGTCAGCATCATTCTGCCAGTAGATAACAACTCATAGCTTTCCATAGTACAGTGATGTGGTGGAGTGAGAGAGTGAACTCTTAACTAAAAGTTCTTTTTACAAAGCAAATTAATTCTTTCTGCTCTTTGTTGTGGAATTTTCTATAGTCGTACAGTAATTTGGACATAAACATTTGAAAGACTTCTTTTAGTAGCGTTGCCCTGGGTTCACTCCATATTTACTGTGCTATTGTTGAGAAAACTGAGGCTACAGTCCAGGGTAATCCCTTACTCAAGTGCCTTATTTGCTATTTCCCTCCTGGGCCTACACAGCACTATTTTGGTAGTGTTAGGGGAGAGTTAGGGGAGTGTTATCCTACAAAGCGAGAACATAAAGTGGATAGAAAGGAGACTGTTTTCGGCTGGTGTGTGTCTCAGTGTTTTGTTAATAGGGCTTTAATGTGTGTTAGCAACAAATTAGAGAGGGTAGTTCAAGCAGAACAGAGATTTCTCATGCAACTTAACTGTATATTTTGTACTGTAAAGTATTAAACTGAAAATAAACACAGAACATTGAGTTTCCTCTTTTGTATGTTTTATATTTTTCAGAGGAGAAATGATTATATCTATAATTAAATCTTATGCTTATGTTTATTCCAAAATCTGATTTCATTCAGATTCACGTTTTGGTGTACACTTAATTTTCTGGATATAAATACCAGTCTTCAGAAGATGATAGATACACTTGATGTAAAGGTCCCAAGTTCGCAGCTTCTTACAGCCTTTGTCCTGGTGCCTCCCTATAAATTTGTAGTAGTAGATATGCAAGTATTCCTTAAAGAATGTCCATCTCGAAATTTTTTCTTGACAATTTGAGATAGTAAATTTCATTCTTTCTGTAGAAAAGAAGGAAGTTATGCTTGTAATGGGATATTTGTTGTCCAAGTTTAAAAAACAGCTGCATATCACTAAAATATGCTTTTGATACAGCAGAAGATTCATGACACACAGGAAGTTCCTTCTTTTATTATTATTTTTGCTTTTTCTTCGTGAAATAATTGCTTTCTGAGTTAAAATGCTGTACTATGCAAGTTGAATTTAAAAATCCATAGCTTTGGGGTTTTTTATTGTGGTAGTTTTTTTTTCCCACTGTAGCTGAATGATCTTAAGCAATTGAAACAAAAACCTGTCACCCAGTTCAGCCTCTCCGGGTGACAAACCAAAACCAAACAAGCAGGCCTTGAATTATTGCCCTGGATGAAAATGGAAACCTGGATGTATGTAAAGTGTTGACTGATAGATTAAATATATGGAGAAGGGTACACAGACTTTGGTAGAGTCTACACGGACTGAATTTGAAAGGGAAACGGAACAGAATCTGGCTTAGTGTACTTACTGTGAGGATTAAAACTTTCAGATCAAAGCATTAGAAATTTAGGTCTCCAATTCCTTAAGCTCACTTAAACAAAAATTACTCCAGATATTTTCTTTTGCAAGTTTTCATGGTCTTCAGACTCCTGCTTTTGTCATGTACAGGCAAGCAAACCATAAGCATCTGCAACTCCAAACAATTTCAGAAAGCTTTGAGCTATATGGCTTTGTTCATTGGTATGTCATTGCTGTTCATTAGTATGTAATGTAAATTTAAGAACTTATCTTTACATATTTTTATTTTTTTAAAGGTTAAATAAAGTATTTTCTCTCATTAAATATTCTCCTGGAAGATATTAAGATAAAATACTCTGGAAATGGTTGGTCCTTTTCTGTGTCCTTAACCATTCACATAACACCTTGGACTCTGAGGAACTCAGTTGGCTTCGTTTATGACAAGGATGTAAGCCACATGTTACCTAAAATTTTTTTCCTTGGTTGCAAGTTAAATGCAAGCCTTTATTTGTTTAGCATGGGTACATTAGCTGACTTGTTCTGCCTCTGACTTTAAACCTCCTTGATGGAATATGAAAAAAATCTTCATGCTTTCAGGTAGTGCCAACCTATGGATACTGTATATAGGCATTTCTGTCCAGGTGCTGCTCCCCTAACATTGCTTCCCTTTGTGTATATGTAGGGCACATAGAAAGCCTCTCTTGCTCTGACTTCTGTGAAACATTCTTTTTGTAATCTACCAAGGGCAATAGGTTGGCAGTTTTAAAAAAATTCAGGTTTGTGAAGTATGTGGAGTTTTGTTATAAACACAAAATAATCTTGGTGTAAACTGCTGTAAAATAGTTTTGGATGAGAGCCATTTTCTCTGGCAGTGAATGTATAAATAGTCGATGTTAGTGATTTTTTTTTCAGAGGTTGTTAAATAATTAAAAATTTAAACAAAACTAAGTTAAAAATCTAAACAATGAAAATGAACCTATCCATCTTGTTAAGTAAATCATACAGATACATGGTATTTTCTTTCTCAGTGCAATTTATAATCAGCAACTGTATTTGTATCAACTTAGATAATATATACCTGTAAGAGGAGTTGTGTAAAGTTTTGATGGTCTTGAGTTAATGTGGTGAGTGCAGCTGGCACATAAATTAATTGATTTTAGCATTTGGAATTGAAGACTTAATAACTTTGGTATTTTTTCTCAAGAATATTCCATATTGCTTAAGTCGGGCTACTCTTCATGACAAAATTGTTGGAAATGAGGTTCCAGTCAGGTTTGGGTTTATTTTGCAGTGTGTGATCTCTTGTTTTTCTTGTGTAGTTTTATTCTTAATTAGTCCTGACATTCTCTGGTAAATGTGCTAAAACAGTAGTTTGTGGGAGTCTTGAGTAGGTGATTGTTTTTCCTTCTCCAGAGCGGTCTGCATTCCTTAAATATGTTGAGAACATAATAGTAGGCTATTCCAAATGCTTCTGAAGCATGTTTGGTCCCAAGGTGTCTCTGATACAGTGGTGAAGATTATTTTTTCTTTTCTTCTGATTTAGGGAATCCTGTCTCCCCTGGCTTGGCCTCAGTAAGTGCTACAGGACTGGGCGGTTACAAACCATAGTGTTCACTGTGTTTTTGGCATCAATAATGGATTTTAATACCCTTGAAATCCCTCTGGGTTGGTAATCAGGTATCAGATTAGGAGTTTTAATAAAACAGAAAACCAGAGACAAGCGACATCAGGGCAAAGGTTTTTGATTACAGAAGGTGTGCCCTTCCTTGAAGATGAGGTTTGTGGAAGCTCTGCTCCAAAAACGGGGTAGGCAGCTTTTCAATCGATGTTCTTTCAGGAGTTGATGGGAACTGGGCAAGTGAGGAATTCTCGCTGGATTCAGTGAACAGAAGCTGTTTGTTCAGGAATACTGGCTTGGGTGAAACCTGCACTGGGGAAGTTTTCTGTGCTGGAATTTTGGTCAGCCCTGAGGAGACTGACTCCAGAATAGTTGGTTTGTGTATTCAGATATAGGAGTCACTAGATTATGTGTAAGAGCTTAAATCTGGCTCTGTGTAAGGTAGGTGCCTGGTGGCTTTTTATATTCCTTCCCCTCCTTGTTCTCTCTTCAGTGAAAGGCAGAGGCGAAGCCAGTGCTGATCCATGCATTCGGGATGATTGATTTTCCCCCTCTTTTTGGCTTTTTAAAGGAAAAGAGCGGCTGGTTAGTAGGTAATGCTGAGAAGTAATGCAGTATTAGCTGTAGGCCTTTGGCATGGTTTTGTGCAAAAAATCTAGTTACTTGGGAATATACTTGGATGTAAATATTCTGCAGTCTCTTACTTGAGGGATAAGAGAATTTACACTGACCAGTGGCAGTAATCTTAATGCCTAATCCAGTGATGATCAGAAGATGACAGTGAAGTTGTTACATCAGTACTGACTCAGATATCCTGTGTATTACAAAATTAAGTGGTTTTGGAATCTGCAGTGTTTTAAAAGCTATTTGACAGGGGAAAAGGAACTGAATTTCTGTTTATCAGCATTGAAAAATACGTATCTATTCTCTCTATTCTCTTTTGTTTGCTAATTGGGCTGATACTTTTTTTTTCATTTTATTTATAGTGTTTGTTTAAATTTATGTCAGAGAGAACAGGAAAAAAAGAAGTCAGCATGCATGTACATGACTATTTTTTCCATGCTTGAACTTTGAAGCTTAGCTGGCTTGTGCAGCTGGGCTTCTATACTCCTGGCTCTGCAGAAATTTGTCCTTGCTCTAGAGATAGCTATCTTAAGGGCTTTGAGTTTGTGTAAATCTCATATAGCACATTACTTCATACAGACAGGGAAAATTTTTTTTTTGCTCCTGTGTGTTGGAGTTTATACACCGACGTGAAGTTGGTCAGTGGAAGGCACAATTTTTTTATGTGCAAGCTGAACATAATGTACAATGAGCAATCCCTTGAGTTAAATGTCTGATTACAGTTAGTTAATATTTGTTGGATTAGGACTGAATACAGTAATACCTCACTGCATTGCGACCGCTCCATTGCGACTGCGGGACATTATTTTAAAACACCCACCGCTACAAAAGAAAAAGCCAAACCGGTCCAAACATCTTCCCATGTTTACCCGTACAAAACAGTGTCTGTCTAAAAACTTTAATTAAAATATTCTCCATTAGATTCTCTGCTTGGAGTAGTGAGCTGTTTCTGTCTGCAGGTGATTAGAGAGTAGGTGTAGGAGGAAAAAAAAGAACTTCCTGATCTTAATCATGAATAATTAAGTCTCTCTCATTTTGACTCAAAATAAAAAAAAATTGCATGTAGAGTAAGCTTTGTCAGAACTGGTGTAGTCCTTTAAAAAGGTTTTATTCTGACAAGTTGGACTGTGGAAAAGATGGCTAAGCAGCTTTCCCTGTGCAGTTGAAATTCTGTTCCCATTCTGGTCAGTGTCCCAGCTGTGAGGGTTATTTATGTGCTTTCTTAAAAGAACTGTGAATTTAGAAATCTATTTAATATTTTTGTTCTGTTTTAGGGGAAACAAAATATTAAAGTAATTCTTTGAGGTTAGGAGATAATACTCTCTCTACAGGTGTGCTTGCCCTATGTCTTTGACAGTACTTTGAGCACAGCCCATTTCCCATATATGGATAGACTTTAAATTATAAAGAAGATAATTAATTTTTTCTTATTAGGCCTCCTGCCAGTGAAAATGGGAAGGGAAATATTTTAAATAAAAGCTGTGTTTTACATTCTCACTGTCTGAAATGCAGAACTTGGATTACTTTCTGCAGTGGGTCCTAAGACCTTGGAGGGGCAGCCAGGCCAAACCCTTGGGGGTCAGTGGACACACACTAAATGGGACTTACGCTTGACTGATCTGGGTTCTGCTGCTGGAGTGTGTTCCAGGGCAGACTGCTTAATTACAGAGGTACTCAATGAGGAAGATTCCCCCTTGGGCACCGACCTGACTTGAGATGCCTCAGTCTTTAAATAAAGAGAAGGGAGTTCTCTTCCCGCCCCTCCTGGTTTGTTGCGTGGTGCTGGCTTGTCTGTAAAATAACCCTTAATTTCTGTTTCGCTGACTGGATCTCTTTTCTTGACTGTGAAGCCTCATCTTCTGTAGCTGACACTGTTTGACAATCTCAGTTGATCTGTAGCTTGTTAAATAGAATGGGGGTTCCAGAACAGAAATGAGATGCAACTATGTAAAAGTAGGTTCCTTGATGTGTTAAATGCTCTTCTGCCTTCAAAATGATTCCCAAGTGTGTGTGAGTGAAGTAGATTGTTGTTACTGTTACTTATTTGGGACCATGAAATAGGTGGACATTGGGCCTAGCATCCGTGTGGTTGACAAAATGTATCTGCAATGAAATATAAAATTAAATATAAAAGTATGTAGCTAAAAATTCCCTTGTCATTTGCATGTACAGGTTTCACAGACTGCAAGCAGAACAGGATGCATTTCCCAGTAGTGTCAAATATAGGCTGTAATGACTTGTTAGGTAGAGCTCTCATTCAGCAGTGAGATAGCCAAGGTAATTTTCCACTTCTGTCCTTTCTGTTTGAGGACTACCCTGAACACCAGTCTTTTGGCTCCTCTGTAGTGTGAAAAGTTTTCTATTCCTCCTTTTAAAGCTGTTCAGCTCTTAATAGTGCTGAAAAAGAATGGGCTAGAAGGAGGTGGCTAGTATGTTTTTGTCATCCCAGGGGAGTACGGAACTGCTTTGAAGAGGGAAAGCCTGAAACTAACTTTCTGGCCCAATTCCTCCTGCATCTGAAACTTGGTGCATAGTGGTGAATTTTAAGAATTATCAAGAATCACCCTTTCACAGTGCCTAGGGCCACTATCCAAGTAAGTAGAATTTGTAGTTTAATTTTCACTGGTTCAAGTCTTTATGTGATCCAGAGGGGTCATATGATCGTTCTTTGACTTCTCATGATGTCCATAGGAAGAAGTGGTTGCCACTGAATTTTAAGTGGCATGATTCTGTGAGGTGATGATAGACAATTTTAGAACATGCCTAAGGAGGTCGGTAAATGTGTTAACCACGAGATAGCCACTGATACTGTTCTTTTAACACTAAGTACTTCTGCTTTTATATGCAAAAATAAGTCTAAGGGCTACAGAGGGGCTCTTAAAAAAAGGTCTCTGAAATTCTGGTTACTTCCTAGATTAAGCTGCTCCCTCTATGTGAAGGGAGAAGGATTTTGGTGAAAAACAGTTTAAGATCCTCATGTCTGTGAGAATTTTAAGGAATCTTGACTGTTTAAGTACACTGAAAGTACTTGCAGCTCTTATTGATTTTTAGATTGCTTATGCTTAGGTACTGGAAAAATAATCTTAGCTTGGACAAAAATCAGATCTTTATCTGTATTTTAGGTAAGATGAATTGTAATTCTGACCTCTGCAGTTTGTCAAAACGTACTTTGCTTTCAATTGTATTTTTGGAAACCAGGCCATCTGTTGTGTTGCCAGCAAAATGTGGTAGGGGTTGTGAGAATGCTTTTTGCCTTGCTAGAGACACCAGTTTAACCAAATCAGACTTGTCATATAAAGGTGAACTCTGGGGCTTGGTCTGTTTGTTAGTCTGAATTTACTTTCTTTGCCCTTCAAACTTTAGTCAATGCTTTAAAACTAACCTTAAAAGGTGTTATTGATTGGGGATTTTTGGTGTATTTTTTGTTTGCTGGTTTGAGGGTTTTGTGTGCTTTATTTGTTTGGTTTTGGGGTTTATTGTGATTTGGGGTTTTTTTGTGTGTTTTGTTTGTTGATTGGGTTTTTGTTGTTTTTTTCCCCTCCGAGGTTTTTTTTTTCTACATGGGGAAAAGGGGATTCGTTTAAATACATTCCTCCATAACTTTGGTGTTCTGCTTTATATTTTTCTGCATCTTTTTCAGTCAGGAAGTTGAGTCATGACTAAGGAAAGTACGGTGATAGAAGGTGTACTGGAAGGTTAGGTGTGTCTCAAGAGAACGATGAAGCTCAAGGTCTTGTGTTTGACTTAGTCCTCTGTTGTCAGCAAACCCCTGAGAGGGACGACAAGCTTTAACTTGTCTCTTGCAGCATGTGACAATTTGCTGTTGCAGTCAACTCCTGGAGTTCCGCTTATTCTGTTGCCATCTTGGAGACATGGGGGGTAATTCAGGTTTAAGTAGGTAGGTATTTACTCAAGGCCTCAACAGGTCACACCTCTGCCCCCATCACTCCTTTTAATGAAAATTAATAATTTAGGTTTCAGAATTAAATGACTTTAATTTTGTCTGATAGTGCATATTATTCCACTTATAAATACTACATCTAAAACATGGAAATTAAGCTTTTTATGTTCCGACTCATGAACTGTTGAATAGAGCATCAAGTGCCTGTGGCTTAAGTATTGCATATAGAAACAGCAAAAAATTTCCTTAATGAAATAATTCTACCTGGAATTTAGAATTTGATTGGTGTACTGTAAGCAAGTGGTAGGACCATGCATTTTAAAGGATGTTGGAGAGTAGAATTAATGTAAACATTCTTGTCCCATATGAGATAAGAAAGAGACTTGCTCAGGCAACTCCTCTGGTTTTTCTCAACTTCTAAGTTCTTGGACTTTGAACCTGAATGAAATTGTCTATTACATTTCCTATATAAATGGTGTGGATAAAGGATATAAAATTATTTTTCTTAGTATGCAGTTCAAGAGGGAAACACAAGGGGTTCTAGTTACTGAGAGAAGTTTTCTGATTATTTGATTACAGTAATACATGGCTGCATTGCGACCCCTCCATTGCGACCATGGTGGTTTGCAAGAAATTTTTCTGGCAAACTTCCTCAGTGATTCATGGAGCTTCCTGGCTTACGCATGCGCAGTGCCTCTGCTTCGCCAAGGGGCGGCGCTGGCGTTCCCTGTGGGGCGGGACTGGCCCGGCCCCACGGGGAGGAGGGCGTGGTACCTCTCGTTCCCATGGCGTTTATGGTCCCGTGGTGCCGTGCCCAGGTCCCTGCCCTGCTCCTGGGTGTCTCCATGCCCCGTCCCTACAGTGGAAGGCTCATGCCACAGTATGCCCCAGGGGACCACTGAGACCCAGAACAGCACTGCCACAGGTCACACTGTCCCCTGTTACCCTAAGTCCAGCCAGGGGACTGCCCCTCTCTGGGCGTGTGTTACTGTTTTCCCATGGCTGCAGATGGGGAAGGCAATGCATTCTGTGCCCGGGGACTGTGCTCCCGGTGCACCTGCTGATGGTATAGCTCCAGGGAAAGTGGGGCTGGGCTGGCCACAGTGGCAGTGGGGCAAGTGCTGTGTGCTGGGACGGGGCTGTGGCGGGATGAGCCCATGCCGCCACTGCAGAAGCTGCGCCAGAAAGAGGCTTCTGTTCCCTTATGCCCTCCTCTCTCTGCAGCAGGGGAAAGCGGTGCTCTGATGGGTCCATACGGCCAGCACTGCCTCTTTCGGGCCTAGTGGATGTTAAAGGGAAAGAAACTTCGACACCAACGCCACCCCCCACCATAAGGGGCACTGGGTGTTGCAGTGTTGCAAAGTTAAGGTTTTCCAGGCTCCACAAGTGCCAACCACAGCCCTGGGACACCCCTTCCCCACAGCGGAGGCAGTGCAATCATGAGCGGTGGCAGCAGCCCAGCAGCAGCTGTGGAAGCAGCAGCGTGCCTGAAGAGAAGCCCAGGGATTCTCTGGGGAGTCTGCCCAGGCAGTGATGGCTCAGAAATGCTTCCCTTTGCTCCCCTGTGCTGGGAGAGCCCGTGGGGAGGAGCAGAAAATGCTCCCTGCTGCTCCTGATTGGCTAGAGGTGGAGTGATGGGTGTGGCCTGTATGCATATTAGTGACCTGCGCATGATTGTGAATTAGACATTTTGCGACACCCTGACAAGACCCATTCCTCGCGAAGGGTGAGGTATTACTGTATTTTAGTGATAATGTTTTAATTTTTCGAGAAAGTAAAACTGGTACCAGAACTTGGTAATCACTTCAGGAATAAAGACTCCAATTTTGAATTCATATGATACGTAGGAAATGTTTGTAACTTTTAGTATTTTTTCTAGTGATTTTTTACTATGATATAAAAAGTATCTCCTAAGCCTTTCTCTTTTTTGCTGTTAAATAGAAGTTAAGAAGAAGTCACATTAACAAACCACTTTTGGTTCTAATGAAGGTGGGTGGTGTATCTTGAAAGTTGGAGGGAAACATTTGTATGTTACAATGAAACAGTTTTGTGAAAAGTGTCTCTCTGAGAAATCGAGTTGTTTCATTTCACTTTCCTCGATTTTTTTAAATCCTTTGGAGTTACATAGACAGTTTTTCCTGTATTTAGAAATGTCCTTGGGCATTTTTATGTGTAAGAATATATGAATTTTTGCCATGGGTGCTTCCTTAGTTGAAACCCTACCTATCTGCTTGATTGACAAAAATTGGAGAGGCTGCAGGGCATAAAGAGAAGGAAACTTGCATGGTTGAGCTTTGTTTCTGTAGGAAGTGATGGTGAAACAAACAACACACTCTCTGAATGAGAGTTTAACTTTTGGAAAGTGATAGGGAACTTGGTTTCTGTATTTCATATGATACACTATATTGTTGTTTTTTCAGGGATTAGAACAACCTTTATTGACTAAGTATAGTGACAGTAATCACTCGCTACTTTGCTGTTCACCATTCACAGCTTCAATACATCACAGGTGTTTGCCATGACTTTACCAGCATTGCCATCTTTACAGTGCTTACTGCTGCTTTGCGGATTTCGCTTATTATAGCATCTTTCTAGAACCAACCCCTCCATACTCCACCCCCCAACAATATTAAAGGAATTACTGTATTATTGTTTAAATGTAGTCAATGCCTTTTTGTCACAGGCCCTTCATATTTCACTGAATGTCTGTTTCTCTTTCTAGTGAATTATACTGAATAGGTGCAAATACTTTCAAATTATATGTATATTATATATGTATTTATAGTACAATTGGTTATTACTTTGGAAAAATGTTACTGCCTTTAGCAAAAAAAAAAAAAAATGAAATGAATGAAAGAATGAAATCTATGAGAATTTCACAAAACTTCTTTCACAGCCTGTGCCTGAACAGTATCACTTGTTTGTATTCTGTCAGAATTTCCCATTGTTAAAAATTAAAAGTATTAACTGTTTTAATGTGCATATAAAAGCAAAGCCATACAGATAGGAGGCTGCAGGTTTACTAAATCTTTGAGTTGTAAGGGAACCAAATGCCTTGATACAAGGCAAGTATTCTAAAGTATTGACACCTTTTTGTGCAGTCTGGAGGAGAATGGTGGGATCTTTGTGGCATCTGTGTAGCAAATACATTGTATTTCTGTCTGTTAATTTAGTGAAGGAAGTCCCAAAACAAAGGTCAGTACCTTCTCTGTGAATCTCAGGATTGCCCTTATTAACTGTTTGTTCCACGTCAGCATTCTTGGAGATTTCACTCCATGGCTGAACTCTGTACAGATGTGGGAGATACCTTTCCGCTTTTATTTTGCTTTAATCAAGACACAGTGCTCTTTCACTGCAGACCATAAATGGGTTCATTTAATCTTTCCATTTGTGTAGAGGGTTAACTGCATTATAAAGGATTGCTGCATCTTAGCGGAAATTAAGATGGTCTCTAAAGTGTTGTCTCCTAATGAAAGAAAGCTTTTATTCTTATTGAAAATGGCATGGTGGAAGTGGTGAGGGTGATAGCTGCAAAAACATTGGCGGTCCTACCTGGTCATTCAGGTTTAGAGGGTGATTAAGTCTCAGTCAGAAACTGTGCTGGCGGAGGTTGATTTGAAGCCAAAGGTGCAGCAGTGGTCAGTTGTGAGAGCCAAGGCACAGTGGCTGGTACAAGAGAGTGTAAGACTGCAGTGATTTGTTCAGGCCTTGTAGGAAAGCTGAAAAATAAGAAAATGAATCGTCTTTCAATCACAGGTTCTCCAGTTGTAGAGTGTGATTGTGCCTGATATGGCAGAAAAATGGAATACGTATTCTTTTTCTGTATAGTGAATTTTCAGACTAGTCTCTACTTTGAAAACTTGTTTTAGCTGCCTTTGTTCCAGCCTATGTGCTTGTTAGACAAATATCTGTTGGATACATTTTTCTTTTAGTGTTTAACAATATTTCTTTTGTTGCTAGTGAAATATATTGGATAACTAGGTTGGAATTATTGCTTGAAGAATGTAATTACTAGGGTTTTGGGGTAGTTTTACAAAGGTTGGGGTTTTTTGGTCTGGATATTTTGAAAGTAATCATATTTCCCTGAAATAATTTGTACAATTCTTTTTTTCTTTCTGTTTTTTTGTTTTTGTTTTTAAATCTCTTTGATGCCAGGTAGATGTTACATGTAGGAATAAAGGCCAATTACATATGTTTCTGGTTGTCTGTCAGATAAAAATAAATGGCATAAATATAAGTGGGAAGGTAAGCAGTTTACCACTTGCTGGTCTAGGTACTTGTTTTATACACATGGGCTATGAAGCCACACATTGGCTAGATAGAGTGGATAGTAGGTGTTTTTAAAATAAAACTTAAATCCAACTTTGTTTTGTGTTTTCCCTGTGAATGTGACTTTATGGCTCTCCTGTTACATTGTTTTTTCATTTTTGCTCTTGAAGAAGAAAGTATCTCATGTTGCACCTTAAGGAAATTATAAGTATCAGTTATGCTTGCTCAGTGCTACAGTGTGTAGAAACTACTTCCTCTGTTTTTATTTTCACATCATGTGACTGGGACGGGCAGAAGCAAACACTTTAACGAATTAACAACTCATAATTTAGGGAGAATGGCAATATTTAAAAATGAGTAGTATAGTGACAGGTGGTGATGCTGTGTAAAAAACCTTTATAAATTTCAGCAGAAATATGAATCACAGAATATTCTGATTTGGAAGGGACCCAGAAGGGTCATCAAAGTCCAGTTCATGGCCTTGCACAGGAGACAGCCCCAGGAACCACACCATAGACCTGAAACTGTTTTCCAAACATTTCTTGAACTCTGTCAGGCTTGGTGCTGTGACCATGTCCCTGGGAAGCCTGTTCCAGTGCCCAGTCACCCTCTGGGTGAAGAACTTTTTCCTAGCATGTAACCTAAACCTCCTGTGATGCAACTTTGGACCATTCCCTTGGGTCCTGTCAGTAGTGACCAGAGGGAAGAGATCAGTGCTTGCCCCTCTGCTTCCCAATGTGAGGAAGTTAGACTTGATATTAGGAAAAGGTTTTTTACTGAAAGAGTGATCTGAATTTGGAATCGGTTACCCACAGAGTTGGTTGACTCGCCAACCCTGGAGGTGTTTAAGAGTAGGCTGGATGAGATGTTGAGCGATATGATCTAAGTGTAGATGCTAGGTTAGTTGGGCTATAGGTTGGACTAGATGATCTTCAAGGTCCTTTCCAGCCTTATCTATACTGTGAAGTTGTAGATTGCACAGTTGTAGAATCCCCTCAATCTCCTTTTCTCCAGGCTGAATAGACCAAGTTACCTCAGCCACTCTTCATGCAGCTTCCCCTCAAGGGCTTTCACCATCTTCATTGCCATCCTTTGGACACTTCAAAATACAGTTGTCCCACAACTATTGTGGGACCTCGTGTCTCCCCCTCTCCCCGTGAAGCTCTCCCTCTGCAGTGATACAAATCTCATTAATATGCGAATTTGCCCTGCCCACCACCCCACTCCCTTCAGTCCTGGAGCCCTTCGAAGTGGTCCTGGCACCTCTCCATGCCCTCTGATGGGTCAAGGGAGCCAAGGCAATCTCTGCTGACCCCTCCCTGTGCCCAGGGAATCTCTGAGGTTTCCTTCAGCGGGGACTGGGGCACAGGGATTCCCGGCTTTCCCTGTGGAGCTGGATGGGGCAACAGAGGGTGTCCCCTGGCACTGAGGGGCCAGGGCAGGCAACGGAGGGTGTCCCCCAGCCCTGAGGGGCCGGGCGGACAGTGGGACTGGTGCTTGCCATTTCTGAGTACAGGGGGATGGCAGGGGGCTGGCATCCACTGCTTGTGGCCCGAGCCTGGTGGCAGGGCTGATGCTCGCTGTTCCTGAGCATGAGGGAGTGGCGGGGGGCTGGCAGCTGCTGCTTGTGGCCCCAGGACAACGGCCGGCATTCGGCGTTCCTGAGCATGGGAGGGCAGCAGGGGGCGGGTAGCCACTGACATGCCGCTGGAGCACGCCAAGGCTGAGTGGAGCAGCATGGTGGGTGGGGCTAATTTGCATATCCAGGACTGTCAGTTTAGTGCAGGCGCAGTTGAAAATGCACTGCGAAACAGGCTTCCATTATCGCAGAGAAAACAGACCGTGAAGAAGTGAAGCCATGAGAAAGGAAAAGCGAACTAGTGAGGGTTGACTATAGTTTTATATCCTTCTTGTATGTACCACCTTCTTATATTGCAGTGCCCCAAACTGCCCGCAGTATTGAAGAAAAGGCTGCACCAGTGCAGAGCAGGACAATCCCCTCCCTTGACCAGCTGGTGATGCTTTGCCTAATGCCGCCCAGGACACAGTTGGGTCTCCTGGCTGCCAGTGCGTTGCTGACTCATTTTCAACTTGCTGTCTATCAGGACCCCCAGGTCCCTTTCCATGGTACTGCATTCCAGTGTCTTGTTTTCCAGTCTGTACAAACATTCAGGGTTGCCCCATCCCAAGTGCAGAATCTGACAGTTTCCCTTGTTTAACTTCGTGTGATTGGTGATTGCCCATCTCTCCAGTCTATCAAAGTTTCTCTGCAGGGTCCCTCTGTCTTTGAGGGAGCAACAGCTCCTCCCACTTTTGTGTCATCTACAAACTTATTTGGTATCCCTTCCAGTCCTGCGTCCAAGTAATTTATGAAGACGTTGAGGAGCACAGGGCCTAAGATGGAGCCCTGTGGAACCTCTCTAGTGACCAGATGTCAGCCTGATATCACCCCATTCAATATAAATCTTTGTGGCTCACCTGTGAGCCAGTTGCTCTCCCATCATGCAACATGGTTCTCCAGCTGTACACCAGGCATTTTGTCCAAAAGCTTTACTGAAATCCAAAAAGATTATTACATCATTGGCTTCCCTTGATCAGCTGGGTGGGTTACCTTGTCATAAAAGGAGATCAGGTTTTACCAGCAGGATTTTCCCCTCATGAAGCCGTGCTAGCTGTGACCAGTGACTGCATTGTCTTTCAGGTGTTTTTCAATACCTCCCAGAATAATCATCTCCATAATGGTACCATACAGCACAAGTCTTCTGTTTCTGTTACTTTTTCTGTATTTTCCTCTTTCCCCTCACAGTGTTTTCCCTTTTTTTTCCTAGCATGTTCTTCCCTGGTTGCAGGAAATGAACATGTAATGCAGCATGTGCACATGTTAAATGAGTGGTGTATTTCTGTATTGCCTGTTGGGAGGTGCCCTGTGTAGTATGGGGTTGATCGGTGACAGAGGTTTGGCCTGCAAAGTTGAATGTTTGTTCTGATAGCACTGTAGGAAAGATCATTCATGGTACCTGTGTTATGTCTTCTTATTGAGATTCTATCTTGTGGCAGCGGACCCTTTTCAGCTGGTTTTGTTCATGTTTTGGAAGTTACACACAGTGAACAGTGCTTCTCTGATTCCTGTAGAAATACTAGCCTGAACTTTGAAAGTGAAACTAAAATCAGTGTAAGTCAATGTGAAGCGGTAATATTTAGTTGGTGCATGTCTGCTGAGTGTTTTCTTTCCTTTTTTGGGAAGGACTGGAAAACTCTTTCTCACAATGATATTACTTAGTTGCTAATATTAAAAGTGGTCAGGTTATTGCTGACCACGTAAAATCCTGTTATCATGCTGAGGGTACCACCATACTTACAATGGAGGAAAAGCGTTCTGGTGTATCCACTTTCCATCAGGATAGAGAAGGGGGATGGACCCTTACTCAGAAAGGAGTTCTCATACATCATATCCCAGGTAGTCTTAACTTTGTTTAGGAAGCTAAACTTAATTTTTGCTGAGAGACAGCCTGCTGCAAGGCTGGCTGCTGCAGTCTTGTAAAATAGTGAAAAATGAAAAAAGAGCCTGAGTGAGCATTATTCTCATTGTTCATCTGCTTCTACACAGCTGTGTGAACACTATAAGCAAAAGTTTATTTGCACTCAATGGATGTGATTTCCTGCTATGAAACACAAATCAAAAATTTTTAGTGACTTCTCTCAGTTGTTTCATAAAATTGTTCCAGTTTTATCTTTTTCAGTGGCTTGACATACATAGATTTCCTGGGTTATTTTTGTTTGCTCCTTTCACCCTCACTGTTAGTTCACCAGAGTCTTAGAGCCAAATTGTGGCTTTCTTTTTCCTGATATTTTTTCAGCATTCTTGAAAAAATTTATTAGGAATATACTTTTTTATCATATGTCTGCTCAAAAGAAAATTATGCAAGGTGGTTCTTGTGCCTGTCTTTAATTAAATGTACTAAAAGTGTAGTCTGCTTGGTTACCTGTTTAGTTGGTGATTCCCAGTTTGTGAGAAATCTAGCAGGAATGGCTGAAGTGGTTACTGGATGTCATCCACCTAGCTCCCCTGGAGTTTCCTACTCCAACAGCAACTCTGGTATCATGATGCTGTGTGTGTTCTTGAGCTGATACCAGCTGCTACTGTCTTCAGCTTAGCGCACATCAGGTTAGGGTGTCTGTGGTAGCTTGGGAGCAGATGTGCATCATCCCAGACAGTCATCCTTGGGTAAGGGAGCCATAACCTTGGCTGAGGACTGTTACTGTTAGTAACTGGTTTTAGCTATTGTAGTGATAAAAATATTATAGTTACAAGACTGTATATATGCATCTGTATAGAGATGCAAGACTGATAATATATGTAATAGAGATGCCATTTAACACTCTTCAGTTACTTCCCAGAGGAAAACTACCAATCAGATAGAAATATTCTGTCCTGCAACCAAATATGGGAAAGAAGAACAGGACTTATTACAAGCAACCATGGATTAAGTAAAGGAAAAGAAAAAAAAAAAACAAGTCAGGGAAATCAAGTTGTTAAGGGGCATCCTTTTTTAAAATAAGGCCAGAGACAAGCAGCCAAAGTATTTGGACTTTTTCAGTGGCTCTGTTCCTGGTTTTACTTAAATTCAATTTCACTAATGGTGGTGAAGAACAATTCCTTTGTGTCAAGTTTTTATTATTATTTTACTCCACTTTTCTACATATTTCCCAAGTTGTACCTTGCTTGTTCTCTCCTAAAGGTTGCTAATAGTGATTAGAGTTACTCTGTACTGTCCTAGAGCATTAATGCCCATGGACTGTCTTTAAGCCTTGTAAAAAGAGGAAAAAATAGGAGAAATGATATGACTAAATTACACGACTTACTGTTAGTTAGTTTATTTCTTTTTTTGAAATTGTAATCAGTGTAAAACCTGTTATATTGACCTCTAGAGAAACTGACCATACTTTCCTCAGCTGCTCAAGTCTTAGAGAATAGAAATTTAAATTTGTGGTGAATAACTTCTACTCTGTTCAGGTCTTTGGTTATTTGCCGTAAAAATAGGAGGCTTTAGGTACTCGATATAATTATAATGTACTTTCAGATGAAATTCTCATCTGTTTTTTCCTTGTTTCAATTTTATGTGAAGATGTACATCTGAGTTTCTCACTCACTAGAAAAGCATGTATACAAGTCAGAAGGGCTGTTGTAAAATATTAGGACAGCGTTCATCCATTAGCAAGCAAGCCACACGAAAACAATCTACCTTTTTTGTTTTCAAGATATAAAAGTAGGCAATGAAATTTAGATTACTTCAGTTCACAGGTTATTCTGAGTTGGAAGGGACCCACAGGATCATCTAGTCCAACTCCCAAGCAAATGCCCACCCAGGGATCAGGCCCACAACCGTGGAACCATGGGCACCGCGCTCCATCCATCCAAGCCTCCCACCAACTAGACCATGTCACTGAGCTCCTCATCGAGTCTTCTCTTAAATACCTCCTGGGATGGCGACTCCACCACCTCCCTGGGCAGACCATTCCACTGAGAGATCACTCTTTCTGTTGAAAACCTCTTCCTAACATCCAGTCTAAACCTCCCCATGCATAGTTTAAGGCCATGTCCTCTTGTTCTGGTGTCGTCAGCCTGAAAGAAGAGATGCACGCCCACCTGACTGCAACTTCCCCTCAGGTAGTTGTAAACAGAAATCAGGTCACCTCTGAATCTCCTCCAGGCTGAACCACCCCAGTATGCCCAGCCGCTCCCCATAGAGCTTGTCCTCCAGTCCATTCACCATCCTTGTCGCCCTTCTCTGGACCCTCTCAAGCAGCTCAACATCCTTCTTAAACTGGGGAGACCAGAACTGCACACAGTACTCAAGATGTGGTCTGACCAGCGCCGAGTACAGGGGAAGGATAACTTCCCTAATCCGACTGACCACACTGTTCCTGATACAGGCCAGGATGCTGTTGGCCTTCTTAGCCACTTGGGCGCACTGCTGGCTCATATTGAGTTTTCTGTCAACCATCACTCCTAAATCCCTCTCCATTTCAGCACTCTCCAGCCACTTATTCCCCAGTCTGTAGCGATGCGTGGGGTTGTTACGTCCAAAGTGAAGAACCCGGTACTTAGACTTGTTAAATCTCATATTAAAGACTCTTGTCACTAAAAAGCAATACAATGTGAGAATTGACTTGAAGCTCAAGGAAGGGAAAAACCTCACCATCTTGAGTATGCTAATGGCATGTATAATGAAAAAGCCAATAACTGCCACGCAGTGTGTATGTTCTTTCAGAAACTGAGGGTGTTTGAAATAGATATTGAATCTCTCTTAATAAGTAATTTATGTGTAGTTTCTGTACTCATATGGGCTAAAACTTCAAGTACATAGAGGGAATATCTTGGGTCAGTATTTTATGTGCTGGTTTGGAAACAACTTGTAGTGATACAGACTGTATTGTATTATTGAATGGATTGTATTGAACAGGTATGGAGAACAGTTTCTTAGTAATTCACATTACTTAAGAGATTTAGGAACTTTGGAGAAAATTTAGGCACTGAGGAGTTTCCAAAAATAAAGGACTTGAAATTTCTTTTACCTGAAGATGCTGTTTTTGACATACTCTTCCAAAGATTGCATGACTGTATTTCAGTGAGAATTTGGGGACTGCTGAAGAATGACACCTCATACTTCTGCAGATAATTAGACTGGACTTCATTAACTGCCTGCAGAGAGAACCTAGTGCTTGTCATGCCCAGAATTGCAGAAACCTTTTAACTTTCAAGGTATTTTTAGTTATTTTCTCAATATAAATAATTACGTTAAAATACGATACATTGAAGTTGTAAATTATGTCTCACAGTGATTCACTACAAGATTTTGTATTTCTAAGGGACAACCAGACTTTTCAGGAATGATGCAGCTGTGGTTTCAAAAAGAGCAAGTTCAATGTTCAACTGTTTCACTTTATGGAAATAAGTAAGCAGACTAACATTTATTTTAAGAAAGTTATCTGAAATAGCATCGATTAAAAGTTTCAAGTAATTTTTGTGAAGGTATGTTTATTACAACTTTATGGACAATTTTTTTGTTCAACATGAGTTGTATTTTGTTGTATGTTTCCAGTATGGTTTCTGTCCCAACTCTCGAAAGTTAATACCAATTTATTTCTGTGGTAGTGCATTTTGGCAGCATTATTTATAGTACTTGTCTCAGGGAATCGATGTGCCTAACCGTAAAGTGTGAAAAAAATAAGAAATTAATAAAGACTCTATACATGTAATGATGCTTTTTATGGTGTACTTTTGTGAACACTGTTTTGAGATAGCTGTGTGCTTGTAATCTACTGAAACTATTTTGTAGCATGAAACTGAAACTACTCTGAAATGTTGGAATATTCAAATTAGGTTTGCAGAACCTTGTTTATATATACAGTTAGCCCTCTCCACTTTGCACCTCCTAGATAGTGGTTTCACCTCTTCACGATGTGATTTTTCCGCAGTTAAGGAGGCCTGTTTCGCGACTGCGCACTCACAGCCTGACACTCATGAATATTCAAAGTAGGCACTCATGAACATGCAAATTTTCCCCCACCCCCCCAAGCCACTGCACAGACTGCCAGCACACTGCTCTGCCGGCCCTAGCCGTAATTATCTTCAATAATAATTTCACATTTGTATGTGATTAATAAATGTTCTTCAAAATGGGGTGTGCAAATTTAGTTTTCATTATTTTTATGTCTATAAAGGGAGCCTGTTGTTTCCATCTGGTAGTTTTTGTCCAGACCTGCATGACATTAAAGGTTGCAAGATGCAGGCTTTGTCATGAAAGTTCGTAAGTCAGAATCTCATTCCGCCTCATTATTCTATGTGCTAAGATCTCATTCTCTTTCTGGATTTGATTAATTTCCCATTTTCAGTGTGTGTGTTCCAGGTATACATAGCCACCAGGCTTTGGGAGTACCTCGGCATAGTTCAGTCCGTTTACAGTTGCAAATACCTGCCAGAAGAATTTCTAGAGGTGTCTCTAGCTAGGCTGTCTAAATTCACTTTACAGCAGGTGGCACTGGAAGAGCACATCAGTAGGAGACTTCAGTGATGCCATAATTTGTGCAAAATACTAGCAAAACTGTTGCTGTGCTGAGGGTAGTGATGAAGTTACATAGTTCTTTTTGATGTATTCTGGAAAGGAATGCATGCTGGGCTCTTTGGCTTCAGCTCTTTTAGATGTAGACTGTGAAAAATCCTATACTTGCAAAGATCTGACTATATTATGTATTGAGGGCTGTTTATACAGCATTTTTAAACACATTGATATGCAATGCAGATTTACTGATATTCTTTTAAGTGTGTGCAAAAAAAAAAAAAAGTGTATTTGTTTCCTCCCATCTTGGATAAAATGTGTGTAGGAGGTATCATAGAGTGGATCTTATATGTAAGACTCATTTAGAGACTTTCTCTCATCCGTGGGTGTGTTCAGTTTACTTTGGAGAGCTTTGACCAGGACTATAAGTTACTAGATATTTAGCATCTTCTCATGCATGAATGAGCTGTACGTCTGCATAGACGCATGTTGTTTGTGTGTTTTATATTTGAACAGCAAACAATTCGAATATCCTTACATGACATTTTGCAAGGATACAAGTAATGAATCATAGAATATACTGATTTGAAA
This sequence comes from Pitta sordida, assembly GCA_013390025.1. Classification (NCBI taxonomy): domain Eukaryota; kingdom Metazoa; phylum Chordata; class Aves; order Passeriformes; family Pittidae; genus Pitta; species Pitta sordida. The sequence continues at coordinate 169,084 of WEKX01000689.1, forward strand.
GGGACCTTTAAGTATTATTGAGTCCAACTCCTGACCCTGTGCAGCACCCCCCAGGAGTCCCACTATATGCCCAAGAATATTGTCCAAACGTTTCTTAAACCCTGTCACGCTTGGTGGTGGGACCACTTCCCTGGAGAGCCTGTTCCAGTGCTCAACCATTCCCTGGGTGAAATACAGTGATCCCCCATTACTTGCGGGCTGTTGGGTCTGGCCCTCTTCACACAAGTCTTGAAATCCACCAAGACAGCGAACCCACTAAGTCGTCAAGTATGCCACACCTGTAGCCACGCCCCCTCTCCTAATAAGGTCTGGAGGACGGTCCTGAGGACACAGCTCCCTCTGTAATGCCTCATTAAAGGAGAGAAAACACCTTTTGCCACCTCCTAGCTCCAGGAAGGGCGCTTTTCTGAGTACAGAAACCGGCACGGCTGGTAGCCGGGAAGCTGGCACTGCCCCCACCCCCAAAAAAACCGAGCGGGAGCCTAGCCTTCTGCCACTGTCCTTTCCCTGCCATGTCTCTGCTGGGTGTTTTTATCGGGTTTTTTATCAGGGTTTCTGGTTGCTGGTGTGTGTCTCTTGTGTTCAAACACGGTGGAGGTGGCACACCTCTCCAGAGCAGGACTCTGGAGTAGGAATGAGTTCGGTGCTGGCTGGGGTGGCGCCGTGGGTACTGTGGCACTGTGTCACGGGAGCGACAGCTGAACAGGCTGTTCAAAAGGGCTGCTTTGTTTGGGGTTTATTTCTCCAGGAATGTAACAGCCCTGACCAAAGCTTTTCTGGCAAGAGTGGGTGCGAGCAGGCAGTGCTGATCCAGCCACCCCGTGATGGGGCGGGCGGCAGCTGAGGTCTGCCTCCCACTGGGCCTGTCTGCAGGAGCATAGGCGACCAGCGGCTGTGCAGGGCAAAAGAGCTGGTGGCTCTGTAATCCGCTCTTCCAGCGGCTCCTAAGATGTGCAGGGCAGAGACGGATGGGAGCCAGCACAACACGGGAGCACAAATGTGTCCTGCGCCGGGAGTGCCCGCAGNTGATGGGGCGGGCGGCAGCTGAGGTCTGCCTCCCTCTGGGCCTGTCTGCAGGAGCATAGGCGACCAGCGGCTGTGCAGGGCAAAAGAGCTGGTGGCTCTGTAATCCGCTCTTCCAGCGGCTCCTAAGATGTGCAGGGCAGAGACGGATGGGAGCCAGCACAACACGGGAGCACAAATGTGTCCTGCGCCGGGAGTGCCCGCAGCCCCGCTTGTCCCTGCTGCCCAGTCCGCTGCTCTCCCCTTCCCTCTCCTGCCCTCCCTCCGCCCCTCCTCTGCCCCACACATCCTCCAAGGGAACTTTTTATTTTGGACAGTGAGGGGAGTTGCAGTGCCACCACTCTGATGTCAGGAGTCCGCGTTGCTGGTATCGGGACTTACCAGGCTATGCTCTCCATATTCCACGAGTGCCGACAGAGCTGAAACGCGGTGCCGAGTTGGTGGCTCCGCTCCTGTCCACCTGGGTTAAAATCTCCTGTCCACCGCCACCCTGAAGTCAGCTTTGGCAGTGGCAACCGTCCCCCATCATCCTCCGGTTTGCAGCCGCACCACGCCACCATGCCCGGAAGTGCCAGCATGGCCCTGGTCCCTTTGTGCCGTCAGCACGGCAGCACTCCCGGCTTCATGGAGATGGGACCAGCTCCCCTTTCTCCTAACTGGTGAGAATGAAGCATTTATGGCAAGTCTGGTGGGTGGTGACGGCGGAGGGGGGCCAATTATATATTCATAACCTCATTATATATTCATGAGCTGATGGGTTCATGATACGTTATGCACACGCGCTGAGGTCACGCTGCTCGCTGAAAAATCACTTGCAACTATTCGGATCCCACAAATTACGGATCGTGACTATGCGGAGGATCACTGTACCTTTTCTGGATATCTAATGTAAACCTCCTCTGATCCAGCTCATGCTATTTCCTTGGGTCCTGTCAGTGGTCATGAGAGTAAAGAGGTCAGTGCCTGCCCCTCATCTTCCTCTCATGAGGATGTCTCCCCTCAATCACCCCTTCTCTAGGCTGAGTCATCCAGGTCAGTAGAGACAAGATTAACAAGAAGGGATCCAGAGAAATTAGGGAGGAATTTAAGGAACTCGGCCATTTGATCAGTGGGACAGGAACACAGGTAGTCTTTTGCTCTGTCCCAGTAATGGCAGGATTGGACCTTGAAAACAATAGGAAGATTCTTGCTCTTAATTAATGGCTTAAGGGCTGGTGCCACCAGAAAAATATTGGGTTCTATGATCATGGGGTGTCCTTCACCAAACGAGAATTGATAGACTCTGGAGGGCAGAATCTATCAAATAGGGGCAAAAGGGGTTTGGCCTGAGGGCTGGCAAGACTCATTGACAGGGCTTTAAAGTAGGTTTGAAGGGGGAAGGGGATCCAGCAGTCACTTGAGAGGAC